>MU223921.1:1320341-1350991 GCA_018584345.1 Thuja plicata | reverse complement strand
AGAAGACAAATGATGCTATTCATGTGGCTGAATTGTTTTTTAGAGAAGTGGTGAGACTACATGGTCTGCCAAAGAGTATAGTTTCAGATCGAGACACTAATTTTGTTGGATATTTCTGGCGCACATTATGGAAGAAGTTGAAGAAAAACTTGAAGTTCAGCTCATCACATCATCCATAGACGGATGGATAGACAGAGGTGGTGAATAGGAGTTTGGGAAATTTGTTGAGATGTTTGGTTGGAGATAAGCCAACAGGCTAGGATTTGATTCTACCATAGGCACAATTTGCTTACAATAATTCTGTCAATAGGAGCACTGGTAAATCACCATTTCATGTTGTATTTGGAAGTAGTCCCAGGAATGCTTTAGAGTTGAGGAAGATAGACAAAGGAGAGATAAGTAGTGCTGAAGCTGAGGATTTTGTAGAACATTTGAAGAACATCCATGAGGAGGTGAGGAAGCACATTACCAAGATGAATGCACAATATAAAGCTAAGGCAGATGAGAGAAGGAGGCATAAATAATTTCAGGTTGGGGATGAGGTCATGGTTCATTTGCGGAAGGAGCAATTTGTAGTTGGTACATATAAAAAGTTGAAAATGAATAAGTTTGGGCCATGTAAGATACTAAAGAAGCATGATTCAGGAAATGCTTATGAGGTAGAATTGCCTACTGAGTTGAATATTTCACTAGTATTTAACATTACAAATTTGATAGAGTACCATGAAGGGGGTGTTGAAGGTGAGGTCACAAAAACACAGTGGAGTATTCCAGCTACTACTTCAGCTACCAAGGAGATTGAAGATATACTAGATAGTCGTGTTGGAAGAAGCACAAGGAACAGGACATATGAAGAATATCTAGTCAAATGGAGAGGATGACCTGTAGAAGATTCATCATGGCTGACAAAGGAGGAGGTTGACTAGCTTGGTTTTCCTCTGCACACCTGAGAGGTGACAGGGTCACTTCTCAAATTACCCCGGGTGTCTGATGCAGGAGCATCCTGGGTGTAAGGGCAATCTTGCATCACCCCAAAATATGTGTTTTTCTATTCAATAAGGGCTATTTTGTACAAAACTGCTATTTTTGGAAACTTACTATTTTTAGTAAGTTGGTCATAAATATTTAAAGCTGACCTTTTTGTAATAAAAGTGAAAAAAAATTAAATGCTAAGGGTAGTCAGCCTTAATGGCTAGATTTCTGGAACCTTCTCGGGCGGTGGAAAATTGCCTATTTAAGGAAGGCCCATGGTGTTTTCTAGGGCAGTTTTGGGTGGTTATTTGAGGCTTTCTCCTATAGATTATTGTAAGGGATGCCCATGTGGCTTTTGATATTGTAATTCTGAAGTTTATAATTCCACATTTGTGGAGCCAATAAGAAGCCATTTTTTTGTTCTTGCAAATTTCTGTTGTTTCTCTTTGTTTCTGTTGTGTACTTGTGGTATTAAGGGGAGTCCCCTTCATCATTTGGCCAAATGTTGTCTCATATTTTTTTGACAAGTCCTCTATTTTTTCTAGATTCATGAAGGACACTTGGGTCATTAACTGAGCTATCTTAGTGTCATTGGTGTTTTGCAAGTTCCAGATCCTTTTATCTACCCTCATTTCCTCTCTTATTGTCATAACCAGAGTTTTTTGTGTAGCAGGGGCCAAGGACCAGATAGCTAAAGTCTTGGATTTAGGATCAAATCTTGATCCTTCAATACTTCATCAATCTCAACCTTTTCTTTCATCAAAGGTTCTTCCTGCCTTCTGATTTGATTTATAATAAATGTGGACTATAAGTCCCAACCAGGCATCAATAATACCCCACTATTTTGTACCAGCAATTTGGATTTCTCCACAGTGGTTAATTCACTCTCAGGATCATAATACTGGAGTGTCTTTACAATATCTTCATTCTTTTCTTCCTATTCTTCACCTGTGGTTAAACTTTGTCTCAAGTCTTTTTGTTTTAACTTGACCAAGAAATTCTTGAATTCTTCACACTTTATAAATGCATCATCTTTCATGAATTCATTTGTTATCATTATTCTCTCATCAACTTCTCTAAATAATACCATCTGGTTATCCCCTTGACCTTCAACCTATGGCTCCTTTTGCATTTGCCTTTTTAACTTCCTAAAGTATTTTCCATGCTCTGTTATCACAGCCTTAGCCATACTCTTCCTATCCTAAACCATTTTGTGCCTTGTTTTCTATTTCTTCTTGGGTGGCTCTCTAGCAGAAGTAGCCTCTTCACCGACCTCTTCCTCTTCTTGATGTTGTTCTAAATGCTCTTGATCATGCAGTGCAATAGAAAGAGGAGACCCTTGGGATTGTGCATCTTTAGCACTAAACTGTGGTACTTGCACCATTAATGTATCATAAGATTTAAGCATCTCCTTTAAGTATGGGAGGTTAGGGAAAAACTAGAAAAAGTTTTGTCTAATTCCCTCCAATCAGCTTCTGCCCTAAGAAGGTATTTTGATTTTCTTCTCCTCTCGTAGACTTCATTCTTATCCAAATTGTTTCTCACAATATCTTCATAATCCAAAGGCTCATGGTCTCTGACAGTTACCCAGGAAACCATGCCTTTTAAAGTTATTTTTATAAAAATTTCTAGATCACAGAATCTAACAACAATTGTGAGAATTCTATACTACTTTAGGAAGTAATTAATTAAATCAAACACCCTTTTTCCAATAGAAAAATCAAAACCCACCCATAATATAGGGACAAAAGTACCGCTCCTATCTCCTTCCAAGAATTCTTTATCAACCCAAGTAATTTGCCAAATGAACTCTAGAAATGCAATCCTAAGAGGCACAAACTTGGGGAGAATGTGAGGAGGTTGAGAACAACCATATACCCTAATAATAGTGAAATGATCAAAGAAAAATAAATCTCCCCAATTTTGAGTGATTGGCCAATTTTTAAAAAATTGGTCAGGCCTTATAACCTTCCTAACCCCAATTGGTAATCTCTCCCTATCAGATCCTGGTAAATGAAAGATTGGATCCACAATCCAATTAGAGGAACATACAAAAGATAAATTTATAGAAGCACTGTCCCATACTAGGGTCCACCTTGGAATTGGCATACTGACACCATATTCTAAATCAAACAGTTGTAGTTCTTCATCCATGGAGGCCTTGTTGTAGAATAGAATCATAAACATTAGATGAGAATAATGTTCGAAAGTTGGGGCAGGGACATCGTTCTATATATCTACCAATGCTACATGTATAGCTTCAACTAGGTACCCCACATTATCATAATCTGAATTGACCTCTGGGTGTTGAATGTTCATTGCCATCATTAGTAGGTCCTCAGTAAGAGTAGAATCTCCATCAAATCCTAATACCCTGCTCGGGCCATATACTGTGCACTTGATATAGTGATGAAATAGGGACAAATCAAATGAAGGTTTAACATTATCTGGAATGATTACCAGGTTTCTGTCTACCCTAGGCATGAATTTGGGCATTTCATACTTCTTGATCAATTTTTCCCTCTTTTTATAATCTTCTTTTTTCTTCTCCAGATCAATTTCTGTGCATAATGTACCAGTAATCCCAAAAAACTCTTCTACTGATCTTCTATTGATATATACTAGGGCTTCCTTGTTCTTTTTCCT
Source organism: Thuja plicata (assembly GCA_018584345.1). NCBI lineage: Eukaryota > Viridiplantae > Streptophyta > Pinopsida > Cupressales > Cupressaceae > Thuja > Thuja plicata. The sequence goes on along the minus strand of MU223921.1, from coordinate 1,347,373 downwards.
AATTACCCTAGTTACTGGGCAATAGTTCTTAGCCAATTCCATGATTAACTCTATATCCACATATACATCAGGCACAACTAATATAGCCATGTTTAATTCCTAGGGATTACTAATTGGGACAAATTTAACTCTATTATTTCAAAAATAGTGAAATAGAGCATTACCAGAGAAGCCTAGAGTGATAGGATTTCTGAATTGACACCATCTATTTTTCCACTCATCCCAGTTAGCACTGTTTGTGTTTGATGTCCCAGGCAGCAAATCAGCGAATTCCTCTATATATTTGTTTGTTACAACCTTCTTCTTTTTAGACCCTTGTGAGGCAGCACTGGTAGTAGCTTGACTCATCTTTCCTTCTCAAATTTCTATCTCAGAAAAACAAGCTCTGTTGCTTTCACAGAAAATCTTCAAGGCATAAATGAGAGTTGTAAAAAATAAGCTCAATCATTCACATTTATAGCCATCTAATCGGCATCTTGTCCACTTGAATTCCAAATTCTCACACTTGCAGTGTCATACAATCATATCTCTATAACTAATGCTACCATTAATTCACACTGTTTCATCCTTGCTGGAAAAAGGTACTCACCATTTCTATTTTTGCCTTCATAAGCCTGGAATGAACCACTTGTCAATTTGTCGCTTACTCTCTATCCTTTTCTTAGATTCAAATTTGTCCTTGCGAGTGAGTGACAAGACCTTTCCTTACAACCATTCGTGCACTCGCGGTCTCTTCTTTGCTTGAGGTTATGTTATTCACGACTAAGTGATGACCTAGATAGCAAATTTATTATTTTGAAATCACGTACTCGCTACCTCTTTATCCTTTGAATTTACACTTGTGTGAGTGAGTGAAAACACTATTCCCTATATCAATCACAGACTCGCTACTCAACACTTTACTTTTCTGAAACCCGTGAGAGTGAGCGAGTAAAATTTTATCGCTCAATCCTTCCTTGGTCGCGCACTCACTGATCTCTTTATCATCATGCTTGGATGTGCCTGAGTGAGCGATGACTTAAAATAGTCATGAACCATTTTCTAGTCACACAGTTGCTATGCCCTTTTGGTTTTCTTTTCTACCTCCGCGAGTGAGCGATGACCATTTTCTTTATGCTCTTTTTACTTGTTCGCTCAATCACACTGCAAAACATTTCAGCTCAAAACTATCCGCGAGTCAACAATGACCTTTCTTGATTCATAGTCGTGCACTCGCTATTGAAAATTCTTCATGATTAGATCCTTCGCAACTGAGCGAGTATCTTCACAAAAACTTTATAATTAATCAATAGCTCACTCGCTAATCTTTTTTTACTTAACTTCCTTCATGAGCGACTAAGCAAAACCTCCAATTTCCTTCATTGTGCACTCGTGGGCTCAAAACTTTAATCAACACATCATCTGCCAGTGAGTGGTAACCAACATGATTTCTTTAGTCACGCACTCGCTCACTTCAAAACCTTGAAAATTTCCTATGCTACTGAGCGATTGGTACCACCTGATGACCAAAACATAATTCATCGCTTACCTGCTCTACAAAAAGAACATTGGTTAGAACTCGAACAAGTGAGCAATGCTTGTAATATGATTTCCTCATGCACTCGCGGGCTTAAAAGATACAAACAAAAAACTTAGCATGAGTGAATGACTAGACTTCACTTTATACTTTTCGCTCAATTTCAGACCCAAAAACTAAAGACATAAGACCACCGCGACTGCGCGATACACCAAAAATTAACCTCTCGCTGAATCACTAAGCATTTTAACAAAAGACTCAAACCTTCAAGAGTGAACGAAAAATAAATTTTTTCAACTCGCTCAGTCACCAACTAGCAACCTGGCCTCAAAAAGAATTCCCGACTACGTGATTAACACACTTTAATGACCATGTCGCTCACTCGCACTGCCAACTTAGCTCATCAAGACATGACCGTGATTGCGTGATTCAACCCAAAATGACTCATCACTCACTTGCTCACTTAAAAAGATACTTTAAAAGCCAGCGTGACTAAATCTTGAAACAAGGCATTTGGAATACTTAACCACAATTTGACTTTTTGGCATGAAGAGACATGGATTTTGAACCAAAAGACGCAGGAAAATTGTCAAAGCTTGGAATTTGAAAATTTTTCAATATATAGTGCTAACAAGATACACTAATGGGTCCTATGATGTCTTAAGTGGTCCTAAAGTGGCCTAAGATGCATTAATGGATGCTAGGATGTCTTAACGGGTCCTATATGTCCTCAGGGATCCTAAGGTGTCCTCATACATGTATTAATGCATCCTAGAATACATTAATCTCTCTCTCTCTCTCTCTCTCTCTCTCTCTCTCTCTCTCCCCCCTTCTTTGAATATGTCATCTCTCTATACCTATCCTTCATTAAAGTGTTAAATAAATAGAAATATGAGAAGTGGAGAAATATAAAAAGAGGGAATTATGGGAACATAAGGAGACGGAGGGAGAGATATCTAAATATGGAGAGATGGAGATAGAGAGGGAGAAATGTGGTCTTTTTGTGTATGATTGGGATAGATAAAGAGATAGCGACATAGAAGAATAAAGATCTATATAAAGAAAAGGACAGGGGTGAAAATATGTTCTAAGCATAAATCCCTCCCTCTACCTATACCTATTTATTACTTGTCTCTATCACCTCAACTCTTACTCACTCTTTCCCCTCTATATCTATCTTCCTATAGATCTATCTTCATATCTATATATAATTACACCTCTATATCTATCTTCCTATAGATCTATCTTCATATCTATCTATAATTACAAGATTCTAATCACTGTCGTTGGGTTTGGTTATACTGATACCAAACTGATCAAATATATATTTTCATAGACAATCTTTAGATAGATAGGAACAATGTCTCGATTACTAGAATATTACAACTGGAGCAAGCACCAATTATACTTCTTTTTTGATATTAATACAAATATACCTAGTTTTTTTCTCAACTTGGGGATTGTAGGTTCATTTCCTTCATTGTATATAAGTCCTCTATGATTATTGATCTTAGGATAAATTACTACAATTAATATATCTGGTGAAGTATTAATTTCAATATATAGCCTAGATCATCAAAGATTCCATACAAAGTGTTGTTTATGCATCTTTGTATAATTGGGTTTCTCAGGGAAATTAAATTCTTACCATTCTTGACAATTTTTGTAGGTAAATTTGTGCTTGTTACCTTTTAAAATGAAAGTAACAAGCCATACTATTTATGATCTTAATAATCAATATTGATTTAGTGGAAGACAATGGTTATGTCGAAACCCAATAAGAGTGATTAGAAGGATGTAATTATCAGATAAAGAATTAATATTGTCATGATAGCAATACGCCATATCGTGACAAAGAAATAATATAACTTTAAATCAAATAATCAATTAAATAATGAGTAACAATTAAAGAATCAATAGTATGATTAAAATATTATTGACCATGTATTGGATTATGAATTTAGCAATCGGTATTGAAGTGATGTGCTTTGTAAACTGATGAGTCATGACCATTGTAATGTTTTTTGTCACTGTCACTACTATATATATATATATATATATATATATATATATAGGCATTCAAAAGTCATTCTCAAGGAGGAGGAAGGGAATGAAAAAGGAACATAAGAAGAGGAAATAAAAAATATACTTTTTACTCTTCATAAGGAAGAGATAAGGAAATAAATAAATCATTTGCAATTCCCATAAGCATTGTATGACAACAAACAATGTTGTAACACATCAATGAGATAATATTGATTTTCTAGAAAAGATTTAGGATTCTTGTGGCCACAGATTATTTTACAAAATGGGTAGAAGCCATACTATTGAGACAATCTACTAACAAAGTGGTGATCAAATTTTTGATGGAAAATATCCTGACAATATTTGAAGTTCCAAATAAAATTATAGTAGATAATGGGATGTGCTTTAGGTCTAAGGAATTTTATGATTTGTGCAATTCATATAGGATTATAGTGTCTTACTCTTCACCATATCATCCACAAGCGAATGGGTAGGTTGAATCCAGTAATAAAAATATATTGAAGATATTCAAAATGATGCTTCGCAATAATAAAAGGGCTTGGGATTCTAAGTTGAAACTAGCAATGTGGGCAGACAGAATCATAGTTAAGAAGTCAACAAGATACTCTCCATATGAATCAGTGTATGTAAAATCAGAAAGATTACCTTTACACAATTTATTGTCTATTTGTCAATTCATCACAAAAGAGAAATTAGATGATCCAAATCATATGAAAGATAGACTAAATGCATTAATTGAGTTAGAAGAAGTAAGAACAGACATGCACTAGAACAGAATATCAAGAAACAAAAATAAGTGAAATCTCTGTATGATAAGAAAATGAGTGACAGATCCTTTCATGAGGGTGATTAGGTTTTTAAATGGAATGCCAAGGACCAAGACAAAGGAAATAATGATAAATTTGAGGCTTTATGGTTGGGACCATACATCATTGTTGAAAAGGGAGGATAACAATATTACTTCTTGCAAGACAATGATGGTCACATTCGAAAATTCCTAGTGCATGGGAAATACTTGAAGTATTTATTTATGTAAGGCACCCATGAAGTATTTCTTCCTTGTAAATTACTAGTGTTAATATTTCTATTTCTTTAATTTTTTCTTTTTATTGGTCTTCTCTCCAGAGATAGCTAGAATCTCGATATGCTAACAAGAACCATACGTCCCCAGAAGGAGCCACTGATGGGTCAATCTAAAATTTTTCATCTCAAGGCTTAATCATTATCTAAATAGTCAAGAGAATGAGAATATTGAAGATGGTAGAATGAGAATTTTCCTTTAAAAACAAATGATAAGGATCATTTTCGGTGTTTCACAGGTCAAGTTTGGAGCAGTGGAGAAACAACATAATTTCATGTTTACGCAAGTATTGAATAAGGGGCGTGCGAGATAGCTATTTTTTGTTATTTCACGATTGGAGTCAAATGGGGTGGTGAAGTAGCAAATTTTCATTATTTTCATAAGATACATTGATGAAAAGTGAAGTGATAAAAATGTAATCATTAATCACGAAGGTCACCAAGCTAATAGTTGAAGCATATGGACAATTTTTTTGCACATTCATAATGTCTTTTGGAGGGGTGTCAAAATTAAATGGGCATTAGTTTTGAGTGATCATAAAGGATGTAGAGCGATCTTGCTCAAATTTTCAGATAATTAAGAGATTAAAACCAATCAAGAATACATATTTGAAAGAACCATTTGATTTCATTAAAGATGACACGATTCTAGGTTGGATTAAAAATATGATCAGAGATATGAATTTAAACGTCATAGGTTGTGCTGCATTGCTAATTATTCTCAAGGTTGAGTGAAGAGTTAAAAATAATAATTGAAGTTGCATACATCTGGACTTGAAAATACTGAAGAGACAAGTTTTCAGTCCCTAGGGAATGTATGATGCAAGAATAAAACTTGAATGTGTGAATTCTATTAAATAATACTTGCATTTAATTAAGGAACATGACTATGTGTATCAAAAGCTGATGGGTTTCTTATATGATTTTATTCTATAAAAAAGTAGGGATTAACTTAATCACAATGAATTCAAATTATGAGTTGAAGTGATGGGTTTACCAACTATTTTTTGATCCTTTGAATTCAAATCCTCATCGAGTAATGCAACCAGATTTGTTGGATACAGAGGAAGATCAACAGGATGTGCTTAGTAGCTTTATGGCTACTACCTGGGAGCTTAAGAATAGTTGTGTAGCCTATGAAATTAATATGTTTGAACTAGAAGCATAGTAGGATCGGGTAGAGTTACATGACCTAGTTCAAAAAATCTAGAGGAATGATGATGGCTAGGTCTGTAATGACCTCAGAGATGAACTGTTGGACATGCTCATATTTAGTCAAATACGTGGACCTCATTTTCCATAAATTTAATATTAAAAAATTGTTATTGCTCAAAGTAGGGTTTGTTTAATATGGTTTTGTAATTTGGAAGGGCGTCAAGGATGGGTTTTCTCTTCTGGATCAGTTTTTAGTGTTATTTAGTTTTAGTTTATTTTGCTTCATTGTAATTAAGAGATATAGTTGCAAGTTAGTTTTTAGTTAGGAATGGTCACATCGATTTGAATCTTGTTGCATCCCTTGATTTTTCTATGAAAAGGGATACCAAATCTGATGATATATAGTTTTTCATAGACAATTTTTAGATAGATATGAACAATATCTTGATTAGTAGAACATTGCAACTGTAGCACACACCAATTGTACTTCTCTTTTGATATTAATACAAAGATAGATTTTTTTTCTTAACTTGGAGATCGTAAACTTTCATTTACTTCATTTAAGATTAGTCCACTGTGATTATTGATCTTAGAATCAATTACTACCATTAATATATCTGGTGAAGTATTAATTTTAGTATACATCTTGGATCATCAAATATTGCAGACAAAGTGTTGTCTATGCATCTTTGTATAATTGGAATTCTTAGGGAAATTAAATTCAATTAGACTAAGGTTTATATTGTGAATGAATATTTTTTTGTATATAGTAGTGGATGGTATATAATACTATAGGATCTCTCATAGTTTCATGTGAGGATCTTAATGAAGTTTGACTTTATTTGCCCAATATTGAACATGAGACTAGTCTGAGGTTAATTCAAATAGAAGGTTTATCTTTTAATCTTTGAAGTTCAAGCATATCTACAGTACATAAATAAATACAATATTAATATATTTATCACACAAAGCAATTTAATTTTACTCTCATTTTGATCTTTTTTCAATGTACTCACTTTTCATTCTTGAAAAAGAAGTTTTAAAATACATCATAGCCTCCTATAAAAAGCCTGGACCTGGAGGATAAGTTTTAGGTATAGGTTTGCAACCTTGGTTTTGTAGAGAAACAAATTGCATAGGTTTGAACCTTGCCTTTGGTTGAACTTGTTAGTTGGACATATCACTTGGGTTTCCCATAATTAGATTGGAAGTCCATAGGAAATTCAATTTGTTTATTTGGGCACCAACAAGGTAATTGTATGGGGATAGTTTTATAGAAAGGTTTAAGTTTTATAGAGTTCTAATTGTATGAGGTTGATTTATAGCAATAATAGGTACAACATATTTCATATATATGAAGAGAATCCATGTTTATAAGAAAATTCCTTTTCTTGTATACTAGATTCTATATTAAACAACTGGCTTAGATCAGATAAAAAAGTAAAGACAAAAAATCAATGAGGAATGGTGTGCAATCTACCAAGTTGTTTATATCCCCACTTTCTATCTTTTGTCTCTAGATACCGAAACTTGTGTAAATTTATATCTCTTGGGGGAGATAAGGAAAGGGAATAAGATTGAGACAAATTCTTTCATAACTGTTGAAGCTTCCATCCTACAAATTCTTGTCTACCCGCATGCGGGGATCCATATTTTTACCAATTTTTGCAAGAATATCTTCTTCTTAATATTTAGTAGGGAGAATATACAAATGAAACCATATCAGTCCAGACTCTACTTCTTGCTTCTTTTATCCTAATTTTGTAATTGTAGGATAATAATAAAAAACAATAAAAAGTTGCAAAAAAGGTACACCTCTTAAATACTATTGTTTAGCTAATATAGATGAGATACATTTCTATTGCATTCATATTATCAATTACATTGTACTCTAACTATTGATCGTTTTCAAATTTTCAAATTCATACTTGATCATTACATTGTGCATTCAAACTGAATGTAATAAAGAAATGTTATTTTCATATTACATCTTTTGGAACTTAGAGGAACATATGCAGAAAAGAAAGCATGATAGAAGAATGAAGTAGGGGTCCATGCATTTCCTTAAGAGGTCATCTACATTCTAGGGCTGGTTGTTTGCATTGTTTGAGTCTTCATGTCTTTGAATTGTCCCATGTCTAATATCTTAGGTCCTTAGGTCCAGTGTCTTGCATCATGGAAAGAAAAAGTGTTAAATCCAAATTGGATCTAAGCAATGCATGAAAACCTAAAAAGCATCATACAAAAATCAAACTTTCAGAATTGCACATCTACCAATAATACCAATGCAAAAGAAAAAAATGCATCTACATTAAAAGAATAGTAGTATCAAAGGGAGATAACTCCATGAAACCTTTCACTGGCTATGGTTATCATTCTACAAAAGAGTTACTATTTTTGTAAACCAGATATCTAAACTAGAGGGACTTAGTTCCTGTAGATTAGAAACCTTTTTCAGAACAACAAGGTAGTGCTTGTTTAGTGAACACAATCAATCAACAAACATTCATGCATGGATGTTCATGAAACATGGCATTCACACTAAAAATATGATCAGTTGGTCATTTTTACTAACCTAACATATGAGCTTTCTAGTGATGTTCTCAAACAGAATAAATAGGAGTGCATTCAAATGCAAAGAGTAATGAACTATGAATTCACTAATAGAAGACAACAAAGAAAAGTACAGTGAGTGTCACGATCCCATGATCTAACCTCAAAATATGCATTATCAAAATAGAAAGAATGCTATGAGTTCATAAAGACAGAGTGAAAGGTCAAATGCAAAAGAGAAATGCAGATACAAAGTTCATTCTAATATTGTCATAAGTACTAGTGTTCATTTACAGAAACAATGAGCAATGGTGTCATCAAAGAGGTAAAGCATGATGGCTATTGTTGGTCTCAACAATGAAGGAGTGGTAATGTTCAAGCATGGTGTTCACTGTCGACAACAATCAAAGATAAAGACAAAAACCAAATCGACAACCATGCAAACATCTAGTGAAGGAGCTAAAAAAATGTAACTATCATAGGCATATCACAAGTAGAGTAACACATCTATGCAACAACTCAAGTTTTACAAGCCACAAAAAGGATCAACTAACAGTGGTATAAGAAAAGAGCTAAGCTATAGTTCAAAAAATATCAACAAAGAATCAAAAAATCCCAAAATTATTGCAGTAATTTAATGGGAAACAAAGATGTTCATCAAGTGCAACTAGAACTTTCAATGAAATGAAACAGTGACATCAATAGTAAGCAGAATGAAGAGTCAAAGACAAAAGATGACTTATCTAGAGTCAATAATGCCGAGATGTAATATTTTTTAGCTCAAGCATAATGATCAGACAAGCATGAGTAGCGCTATTCATTATGGCCAAAACCCATATCAAAATCCCCACACTTTAGTGCTAAGTGCAGCTCGACCCCAGAATCAGTGGGAATGAATCTAGGTCAAAGAGCTTGATCTCTTTTTGTTACAAATAATCACTTCCAGATTTGGAGCCTGAGATCCATGCTTGAATGACATGCTCCCAATCAAAGGTGGAATAAAACCACAAAGATATAACTATATTCCAGCCAAGAGAAGACAGAGTGGAGCTTCAAAATAACAACCCAACTCCCAGTTCATGGTGATGAACTCTAGATCAAAAGCCTGATGAGAGAGAAGCAATAGAAAACCATATTCAATGCCACAATTGTAGCATGAGCGCCACCATGGTTTAGGGTTTCAAACCCTTATATTTTCCCCAAATACAAATACAATGCAATAACCAAGAAAACCCAAGTTTTGATAAGCTTTGGAATTTGGTGAAGGCATTAAACACTGCAGTGCATGACAACAAGAATCCCGAAATTCCAAGTGCCATGAAAGCCACCTATCCGATGGAGATGTGTGGATATTTTTCAAAGAGTTGTAAGCTACTAGGTGTCAGTCATGATTGACCTTAGGTTATGTTGTCAGCATTGATTTAGGGCATGGTTTGGGTTATATGTATGGGGTTAGGGATTGTTGATTATAGGTTTTTTGATATATGTTAGTTTTATGTTTAAAAAAATATGTATGTTTTTAAACCAACATTAGGCACATGAGATAAGGCATGAATTATGCCTAATAGTTAGGGTTTTCTAGATGATTTGGAGGTCATTTTGGAGGGAATTTAATTTTTGAAATTGGCCTTGAAAGGGTATATATATGAAATTTCTAGTCACTTTTAGGGGTTCAAAATTTAGGGAAAAAGTGGTTTAGTGAACATATCAGTTCCTTTGTGCTTCCTACATACATTTTATAACTAGAGGTTAAATTTTTGGTACATGATTGTGTCCAAGTGAATGTTCCTTATTCCTTTGCATGTTTTGTAGCTTGGCATGTAACCATTGAAGATCTTTGAAGAAAATAAAGCAAGTTCCCCATTATTCACATATTTTTCTAAGTTTTGATATCAATCCTCTTCTCCATTTCTCCATTTAAGTGTGATGTGTTTTATAGAATAGATAAGTGAATTAAGCCAATTCCTTCTCTAAGCTGTCAAAATATAACCTTTTGCAGAATCTATATGTCTGTTGGGAGATCATCATTGTTTGTCATACATAACCTAGTAGTAAGATGTTTAGGTCAACCTATACGTTGATTAGTCTGAATTCATTTTGGTGTATCACCTTCCAGTTTATTTATTCAGTTTTTTTAAGTTATCCCTTTTGCCTTTTCACAAAATGAGAGAATAAGTTACAGGTGATATTCCAAATCCAATAGGAACCGACCTAGTATTTGGAGATTCCTTCTTAATCAGAGTCTACCCACAACTCAGGAAGGTTTCCATTGTTACCATGAGATATTAGTATGCCCTAATGCCTGAGTTAGAGTGATATTTGAAGGCCTTAACCATTCCTGGAATGCCCGGTGGGACAAGAAGGTCATAATCTTTAGATTACTTGTTGATTCTGATATGCTTCCAACAAGTTGCAGATGTCTGAGAGGACATTATTTTGCATATCTGGCGACTCTAGCTCTCACCCAACTCTGAGTATCATGGCAGAAAAAGTATGCATACCAACTACCTTGTGAGGATATGCATTACATAGAAGGGAAGTAAGAATTCCAAATACAACAACAAGAGCTTATTTTTCAAGCTCATAACCAGTAGGTGGAGATGTTGGCTCTTCAAGAGCAGTATCAAAAAGAGATGGAAGAACAAAATAAACACTATGAAGAGGTATTGCAAACAAAAAAGAGGCATATGAAGACACAATCAAAGGAGAATTTTGATGCCAGATGGAGGGTGTATGAAGAGGTTATTATAGGACAACAAAAAATTCAAGCAACCCCTGCAATTAAACTAGCAACACTGAAGGCAATTTGTGAAAAAGAGTTGATAAAAGTTAGTACTGCTAGAGCTATGAAAGAAGAAGATTTCCAAAGAGAGCTAGAAGCTCATAAGTAGTTTCATGATATAGAGATATAGGAGCATAAAGAGACAATATGACTATTGATTTCCACAGCTATGAAATACAAGGAAGCTTATCAAATACAACTTAAGGAACCTCTTTGCAATAAACAGAGGAAAGAAGGTGTTGAACAAGAGATGCAATTTTATTTTCTGAAGAACTTCCCAACTATGTTGAGGAAGAAAACATGCCTCAACTAGTGTCTTCATCAGGTTTAGTTTAGCACAATGGAGCATATGAGAAAATTTTATGTTCTCAAGAGCTAGGAGACCAAAAGGTTTCTTAGAGTGGATTATTTCAAGATGGTAACTTTCATGAAGAGGAGGACTTATTTTGGGATGATCTGAAGAGTTTGGTTTGACCCTTAATGATAATACAATCTTAGTTTTACCTCAACTCATTCCATCTAAGGAGCTCAAGTTAGTTCATATACATCAGAAGGAGTGTGTTCATGAAACAGAGAACAAAGAATAAATCCCCAAGTTTTCTCTATCTAGAGGCTGCCCCACTAGACACCTAGCAAGGCTAAATCAGACCAAGGAGGTGCCAACTCTAACACCTAAACTTGAATGTTTAGCTGAAGAGGAGATGAAATGTGCTAATGAAATTCAAATCAACATACATCATGACCATATTTTTGAAGTAAGTAAACTTTCTTTTGTTCTTCGGGAAGCATTGTACCAATTGGTCAAGTGTATCTCATTTTTCCATATAATTGCTTGTGGATATGATTTTAATTATGCATTGAGGAAAGACAACTATTTTGCAGAACCAATAAAAGGTTTTTTTTAGCATGTTTTGTTTCTGATTAGGCTAGGGTAGGTTAGGCTTCATTTTTCAATAAAGTGCCTTCAAGGCACAAGGTCTTAGTTAGGTTGCATGAGTCTTAGTCAGGTGCATTTTCATTTCAATAAAGGTTGCATATGATTTGTTCTAGTTTTTGAATCCATTTCCCAATGAGCAAGGTCAATAGTTCATGTCTAGCAAGTAGACATCCAGCAGAAGTCACTAGAATTGTTATCCTAATTTTGTGATTGTAGGATAATAATAAAAAAAAAATAAAAAAATTACATAAAGGTACACCTCTTAAATACTATTGTTCAGCTAATATAGATGAGATACACTGTTATTGCATTCATATTATCAGTTACATTGTACTCTAAGAATTGATCACTTTTCAAATTTTCAAGTTCATACTTGATCATTACATTGTGCATTCAAACTGAATGTAATAAAGAAATGTTATTTTCATATTACATCTTTTGGAACTTAGAGGAACATATGCAGAAAAGAAAGCTTGAGAGAATCATGAAGTAGGGGTCCATGCATTGCCTTTAAGAGGTCTTCTACATTATGGGGCTGGTTGTCTGCATTGTTTGAGTCTTCATGTCTTTGCATTTTCCCATGTCCTATATCTTAGGTCCTTAGGTCCTGTGTTCCACAACATGGAAATAAAAAGTGTTAGATCCAAATTGGATCTAAGCAATGCATGAAAACCTAAAAGGCATCATACAAAAAACAAACGTTCAGAATTGTGCATCTAACAATAACACCAATGCAATAGAAAAACATGCATCTAAATTAAAGAATAGTAGTATCAAAGGGACATAACTCCATGAAACCTTTCACTATCTATGGTTATAATTCTGCAAAAGAGTTGCTGCTTTTGTAAACAAGTTATCTGAATTAAAGGGACTTAGTTCATGTAGCTTAGAAACCCTTTTCAGAACAACAAGGTAGTGGTAGGTTAGTGCACACAATCAATCAACCAATATTCATGCATGAATGTTCATGAAACATGGCATTCACACACAAAATATGATCAGTTGATCATGTTTACTAACCTAACCTATGAGCTTTCTGGTGATGTTCTCAAATAGAATAAACAGAAGTGCATTCAATTGCAAAGAGTAATGAACTATGAATTCACTAAGAGAAGACAATAAATAAAAGTATAGTGAGTGTCACGAGGCTGTGATAGAACCTTACAAGATGCATTATCAAAATAGAAATAATGCTATGAGTTCATAAAGATAGAGTAAAAGGTCAAATGTAGAAGAAGAATGCAGATACATAATTCATTCTAATGCTGTCATAAATACTAGTGTTCATTTACAAAAAAAATGAATAATGGTGTCATCAAAGAGGTAAAGCATGGTAGTTACTGTTTGTCTCCATAGTGAAGGAGTGGTAATGGTAAAGCATGGTGTTCACTATCAATAAAAATCAAAGACAAAGAAAAAACCCAAATCGACAACCATGCAAACATCTAGCGAAGGAGCCGAAAAAATGTAACTACATCCAGAGGTATATCACAAGCAGAGTAACACATCTATGTAACAATTTGAGCTTTCCAAGCCACAAAAAGGATCAAATAATAGTGGTGTAAGCAATGAGCTCAGCTATAGTTTGAACAATAACAAAAAAGAATTAAAAAATACCAAATCATTGCACTAATTTAAGGGGAAACAAAGATGTTCATCAAGTACAACTAGAACTTTCAATGAAATGCAATAATGACATCCACAGTAAGTAGAATGCAAAGCCGAAGATAGAAGATGACTTATCGGGAGTCAATAAAGATGAGATGTAATGTTTTGGATCCCGATCACCATGATTAGACAAGCATGAGCAATGCCATTCATTATGGCCAAAACCCATATGAAAAGCCCATTGCAAAGATCCTAAGCTCTTTTTGTTACAAATAATCACTTCCAGATTCAGAGCCTGAGCTCCATGCTTGAATGACATGCTCATAGTCAAAGGTGGAATAAAACCACAGAGATATAACTATATTCTAGCTAAGAGAAGACAAAGTGGAGCTTCAAAACAACAACCCAACTTCCAGTTCATGGTGATGAACTCCAGATCAAAAGCCTGATGATAGAGAGGGGTAAAAAACCAGATTCAACACCACAATTTCAGCATAAGTGGCACCATGGCTTAGTGTTTCAAACCCTCATATTTTCCTCAAATGAGAATATAATGCAATAACCAAGAAAACCAAATTTTTGAAAAACTTTGGAATCCGGTGACATGCATTAAACACTGCAGTGCACGACAACTAGGATCCTGAAATTCCAAGTGCCACAACAACCACCTAGCTGATGGAGATGTGTGGATATTTTTCAAAGAGTTGTAAGCTGCTAGATGTTGGTCATGATTGACCTTAGGCTATGTTGTCAGCATTGATTTAGGGCATGGTTTGGGTTATATGTATGGGGTTGGGGGTTGTTGATTATAGGTTTTTTGATATATGTTGGTTTTATGTTTAAAGAAAGATGTATTTTTTTAAACCAACATTAGAGGCATGAGCTAAGGCATGAATTATGCCTAATAGCTAGGGTTTTCTAGCTGATTTGGAGGTGATTTTGGAGGGAGTTTGAGTTTCAAAATTGGCCTTGAAAGGGTTTATATATGAACTTTCTAGTCAGTTTTAGGGGTTCAAAATTTAGGGAGAAATTGTTTTAGTGAACATATCATTTCCTTTGTGATTCCTACATACATTTTGTAACGAGAGGTTTAGTTTTTGGGACAATATTGTGGCCAAGTGAATTTTCCTTATTCCTTGGCATGTTTTGTAGCTTGGCATATAACCATTGTAGCTCTTTGAAGAAAATAAAGCAAGTTCCCCATTATTCACAAATTTTCTTTGTTTTGATATCAATCCTCTTCCCCATTTTTGCATTTAACTGTGTTGTGTTTTATAGCATAGATTAGTGAATTAATCCAATTCCTTTTCTAAGCTGTCAAAATACAACCTTTTGCAAAATCCATTTGTCTGTTGGGAGATCATCATTGTTTGTGGTACAGACCCTAATAGTGAGATCTTTAGGTCAACCTATATGTTGAAAAGTGAATGTCTATTGCAAATCTTAGTAGTGTGTGTCTTGTGGATGTTTGTTTAAAATTATGATTAGTCCAAATTCATTTTGGTGTATCACCTTCCAGTTTATTTATTCAGTTTTTTTAAGTTATCCCTTTTTCCTTTTCACAAAATCTGAGAATCAGTTATAGGTGATATTCTAAATCCAATAGGAATTGGCCTAGAATCTAGAGATTCCTTCTTAATCATAGTATACCAACAACTTAGGAAGGTTTCCATTGTTACCATGAGATAATAGTATGCCCTAATGCCTGAGTTAGGGTGATATTTGAAAGCCTTAAAAGTTTTTGGCACGCCTGGTGGGACAAGAAGGTCATAGTGTTCATATTACTTGTTGACTCTGATATGATTCCAGCAAGTTGCATATCTCTGAGAGGACATTATTTTTCATATCTCGCGACTCTGGCTCTAAGTTTGAAAATTCAGTGCCTAAAACAAATTACCATCCTTCTTTTCATGAAGGTATTCCTTTATTTCATGAAGGACATCCTTATCAGAACAGTGGTACTTCTGATTTCATTCAAAAATTTCTAGTTGCAGCAATGGAACAACAACCATATCATTCCTATCACCCTCTCCCAACTTCTAGTATAATGGAAGAAAAATTATGCATACCAAAAACCTCGTGAGGATATGCATTGCATATAAGGTTGTATGTGGTAAATTTGGCCTTGTTAACTCACCATACACTTCAACATAGTCCTTCTTCATCAGATACACACAAGACTAAATATGAGATTATTCATCCTGTCTGCCTGCATGATTCGACCTGTTTCCTTCTATCTAGACGGGGTTTTTGAAATAGCTCTTAGAACGAGAGTCTCACAACCATAGACCAATCTAGGAATGAAGGATTTTTCTCCATGAATGCAATAAAATGCAAGATTATTCTAAGAAATGAAAGATGTAAGATTAATCTAAGACATGATTTCAATGCAATTATTCTAGAAATTGAAAGTAATCTATTAAGAAAATGAAATTATCCTATATGAGATTATCAAGAAATGTGGCAATAATTCAGTATTCTAACAATGCATTAAAGTGAGTGACGGTTTGAATGAGAGAATGGGAGTTCTTTTATAGACTCAGAGATTATTCAGAATAGAAACTTTCCTTTTTGAAATAAAACAGATAGAAAAACCAGTTTAAATTAGAAAGCTTTCTTTAAAAGAAATCAATAAATTGTTTTCCCTTTGCTTTAACTATTTTCTTTTTTTTTATTTTAATTTTTTTATTTGTTTTATCTGTTTTCTTTCTCTTTAAAGCATAATAAAAGAGAAGTTTCCAATTCTGAATTGGAGATAAGATTTTGAGAGAATATTTTATTAATAAAATAGAATATGACCTCATAATTGCTTTTTCTCAGTTATTTGAATAATTAAATTCAATTATTGAAAATGAGGATATTTATTTAATAATTAAATATCATTTAATTCCCTTTTTATGTGTTTTAGCTAAAATGGGTGAATTTAATTTAATTAAAGTGCTAGGAATTTATAATTAAATTAATTCAATAATAAGGTTTGTTTAGACAATAGATATTTAGGAATTAAATATAATGTATGATTAATGCAGATTTAGGATTTTCTGCATTTGATACTTAGGTCAAGTAGAGTTAGTTAAAACTTAGAATTTCCTAGTACAATAGGACTTTGATGATTCAGAAGAATGACAAATGTAACAAAATTGGTTAGCGTTGCAAGATGCCAATTTTGGGGTGTTACATTTTTCCCCTCTTTGAATTGATGTGCGAGCAACACATTGATTCAAAGAATAGTCTGATGCTTGAAGTACAAAAGAATAGATTTTGAAAATTGATGATGCAAAGATCGATTGATGAAGATTTCAGAGCCATCTCCAGGATAGAGCTTGACTCTTTGAAGTCTAGGTTAGGTTTTCAAGACATCGTGTCAAATAGAGTTTTTGAGGGTCATCTCTAGAACAAAGGTTGATCCCCAAGGATCCGGGTTAGAATGCCCCGATACCTAATAGATTGAGATTTTGAGAATCATCTCCAGAATGAAGCTTGATCCTCAAGGATCTGAGTTAGAATGCCCCGATACCTAAATAGATTGATATCTTTCACAAGGCTATCCCCAGAATGAGGCTCAACCTTCAGGAGTCAAGGTTAGATTGCCCCTATACCTGTCCAACAAGATAATCAATAGAGATTTTAGGACTATCTCTAGAATGAAGCTTAATCCCCCAATATATAGGTTAGATTACCAAGACACTGGTTAGATTGACATCTTTCACAAGGCTATCCCCAAAATGAGGCTTAACCTTCAGGAGTCAGGGTTAGATTGCCCCAATAACTATCTCAAAAGATAGTAAATAGAGGTTTTTAGGACTATCTCCAGAATGGAGCTTAGTCTTCCACTATCTAGGTTATATTGCCCAGACACTAGTTAGACCAAGTTTTTGAGAATCATGTCTAGAACAAAGCTTGATCCTCAGGAGTTAAGGTTAGATTGCCCCAATTCCAAATAGATGAGTTTTCGAGAATCATCTCCAGAACAAAGCTTGATCCTCAAGAATCTGAGTTATATTGATCAGATACTTAATAGATTGAGATTTCAAGAATCATCTCCAGAATGAAGCTTGATCCTCAGGAATCTAGGTTAGAATGCCTTGATACCTAATAGATGACAAGATGTAAGGAACAAAGATTCCCCTATTGATTAAAAGTCATGGAGCACCCAATTTTGACTATGAGGTATGAAAAATTGAACATGCCCCAAGTGACGAGATGCCCCTAGCAATGAGGACTTTTGAAAATCAGATTGGATTGATTGAAAAATAGATTCAATGATGTAATCATCCTGCCCCCTCAGGAGTGAAATGGAAAGATGACACATCATAATGATGATTGAGAGTGAGAAATCACAGATAGATGTTGAATCAGAGATCAAGAACTTAGAATAGATTACAGAAGAATTCAGAAGATTAAGAATCAATTTTGAGCGATTTTGAGGTCTGGTTGACCAAGTTTGACTAAGGTTGACCATAGTTGAGTTTTGATGAAAAGAGTCAAAGATTTGAGAAAATGTTGATTAGATATGATTCTGACAAGAAAGTGATGTCATAAAGTTGACTACACAAATGTCTGATCGTGTCGGTCCCAAAAAATTTAAAATGTGATTTTGAGCTATATAGGCGTGTCAGATTTTGATTTCGATTTCAATCCCAAAAATGGATTGAGCATATAGCTGAAGATAGAGAGCGAGGATTGAACACTTGTGTAGTAGTGGTGAAGCTAGGATGCTGAAGAAGAACCCCTCAATGTACAAATCTAGTAGAATGCAATGAAGTGAACATCGAATTACTGCGGCAATGCAAGTCTAGGATGAAAAATGCAATCCTATGCTAGATGCAATATCTAGGACATGGTTGTGAGACCCATCGTATAATCATCATCATTGAGAATTTTTTTTTTTGGAACAACAAAGTCGATACAACCCTTACTAGTGCCACAATGCAACCATAATGATATGAATATGACCTTTCATCGGATAAAATGTAGGAAATGAATGTAAGCACCAGGGAACAAAAGCCAAGATGACCTGAACATTGTTTCCAATTAATGTTGCAAGACTACACCAGTATTGAGGCATTCAAAGCTGAGATAACCGTGAGTGCGATCATGCATAAAGAAGCAGAGCAATAAAAAACAAAGAAATAACAAATAGAGCAACAACAGGCAAGGAGATAGTATCGACCTCACCATGGCATACAAATAAACAAGATCGAGGGATGTGAGGCTTTTCCACCTTAATGCGGGAGCTCTTATCACATACACCCTATTTATTTGACATTGCCAGATCATCAGGACTACACCAACAAGTAGTAGACAAAGAGAATATCAATGAAATTCATAAGAACAGACAACATTCAAAGAAAGATTCAAGCATAGCTCAGCCAGTTCCAAAGTTTTTTCATGTATTCATGTTTAGAGGTGTTGAAAAACACTGTTGTGCTTGTGAGTGCATTGTGTTTGATTATTATCAATAGATGTTTACATTTGAGATATCCAATGTGTGTTAAAAAACATAGATGTGTCCAAAGATAGTGTTAAAAAATACTATTTATGGTGGTGTTGAAAAACACCAGTTTGTGTCAGTAGCGAGTTGTCCTTGAGAAATGACAAGATTACTGATGCAAGTGTAAACCAATGATGTGATCAAATGGGGGACCCATGCCCTAAAGTAACGATGAATGTCTTGACATATGTTGTGAGGATGAACTAGATTTGGTTGCCCCCAAGCGTATGGAATTGAATCAGTGTCAAGTCAGGAGGGTTCGCAAAGGCACCAAAGTGTCACAAAAGTGACCGAAAGATATGTACAAACTAAAGCATAGAATCACCAAGACCGAGTATCGATAGATAGAGTGTTTGAGGATAAATCCAACTATAATAGATGTGAACAATCTCAATAGTAAAATGATAGTAGATAGACACAGTGAGAACCACTAGTGACTGATGTGAGAGAAATGCTCAAGTGAAGATCGTAGTATAAGCTAGACATCAGTAGGCAGACGCAGTGAGAACCACTAGTGATTGATGTGAAGAATATCCTTTTAAAAGATAATAGGACATTTCCCCCTAGATTAGGAGGGTTGTTATAAGAAGTTATGACCAGTTTCAATCCATGTAAGTTGGCGTCTTGATGGGAAGCAGAAAGCAAATGTAAGCAGGAAAGTAGGAAAGCAGCAATGCAGGAAAGAAAATGTGTAAAGCCAAGTGGTGCTGCAATAGATATAGTAATGTGGAACAAGAGGCGCCTGTTTACTAGGTTTTCACCTTCTTGGCAGAATTTTTTTTTTTTGCTACCATGATGCCTGTTTGCCAGGTTTTCATCAATGGCACCTTTTCTATTTTTCTCTTTTTTTGTATTTTTCAATTTTTAATTTTTTTTGTATTTTCTGATTATATAATTTTTTTGGAGATACGTCAAAGCACCTATCGCTAGGTTTTCACTAAGATGATCATTTTTTCAGGACTTTTTCAGATTTATAGAATTTTTTCAGTACTATACTATATACATGAGCACACTGAAGATGTCTGAGCTGTAGAACTGCTTCAGATGAAGAGCGTTGATGAGCTCTTTGAGTTGTTCTCCTTCAGTAGTAGAAATTTGATAGGTACCAGACCCAAACACTGCAGTGACAACATATGAACCGAGCCAATTTGGTTCAAATTTCCCTTTCTAGATCTGATGTTGTTGATTCTTAGGGTTCTCCTTTAGAACGAGGTCACCCACTTGGAAATCCCTTGGTCTAACCTTGTTGTTATAGCTCTTGGACATCCTTTTCTGGTATGCTCTAAGGTGATCAAATGCCACTTATCGATGTTCATCATGTAGTTCTAGCTCTTGTAGCCGAGATATTTTGTTATCTTCATCAGTAATGAGACCTTTCAGAGAGACTTGCAAAGAAGGAATCTCAACTTGAATTAGTAACACAACATCTGCTCCATAAACCAAAGCATAGGGTGCAGCCCCTGTTGGTGTTCTTATGCTTGTCCTATATGCCCAGAGAGCTAGATTGATCTAGAGATGCCAATCTCATCTGGATTTATGCACTGTGTGATGCAGGATTTTAAGGATTGTCTTGTTGGATGCTTCTGCCTGTCCATTACCCTAAGGAAAATAAATGGAAGACCAATGTTGAGTAATTTTAAACTTAGAGCATAGTTCTGTCAAATCCTTGGTTTTGAATTGTCCCCCATTATCAGTGATTATTACTGAGGGTAGACCATGGCTGCAGATGATGTAGTTGAGAATGAACATAGCTACTGATTTGCCATTGGCAACGGTGAGAGAGACAGCCTCCACCCACTTGGTAAAATAGTTTGTAGCTGTGATTATGAACTTATGTCCATTTGAGGACGAGGGGTAAATCTAACCCACCAAGTCAAAGGCCCATTGTTGAAATGGCCAGAAAGTAATGAAGGGAATAAGCTCCTTGGCTAGAGCATGAATAAGATTACCATGTAGTTGACATCGTTTGTAAGACTTAGCAAACTGTGTAGCTTCTTTTTCCATATCTGGCCAATAGTAACCAGCTCTAATAAGTTTACAGGCCAATGTCAGGTCGATAGAGTGAGACCCATAGATTCCTTCATGCACCTCTACTAACACTCATTTAGACTCATCGGGTTCTAAACACCTAAGGAGGGTACCGTCTAGACCACGTCTATACAAGTCATTAGCAATGATGACGAACCGTGAAGCACTGCTGATTAAGTGACATTTCTCATTCTGGGTGTAATTGTCCAGAATGATCTGGTCATGAAGATAGGAAAAGATATGATGGTAGCGAGATGAGTCATGTCCAATGAAACAACAGATCATCCAGGAATCAGAGGAATCATAGGCTGGGTAGCGTAATGTCTCCACTAGGAATTCATGTCAACAATCATTTTTTGGCATCTGTAGCATGGAGGCAAGAGTAGCCATGGCATCTGCTACTTTATTATCTGCCCTTGGAACCTATTGAAATGTGATGTGAGTAAAATACATTTTGAGATCATCAGCCTACCATTTATAAGGTACCAAATTGTCGTCGCTTGTCTGATAGATATCATTTACTTGATTGATGACTAACTATGAATCTCTAAGGACATTGAGTTCATCTACTCGCCACTCAAGGGCGATCTTCATACCATTGATTAAGTCTTCATACTCAGCAATGTTGTTTGTACAAGGAAACAACATCTTGTATTCTTTTGGAAAAGAGTACCTTTGAGGTGTAATGAACAGTATCCCAACACCTGACCCTTGTTGGGTAAATGAACCATCAAAAAACATAGTCCATGATCGATGTGTGATAAGTAATATGGAACCATCTGGAAATTCAATTTGCAATGGTTAATGATCTACTAGAGGTGCTTCTGCCAATTGATTTGCTATTGCTCGTCCCTTAATGGCTTTCCTTTCAACATATTCAATATCAAATTCACTGAGAAGCATGACCCATTTTGCTAGTCTACCTGTGAGGGTAGCTTTACTGAGAAAATATTTCAGAGGATTAATTTTAGCAATTAGACGTGTAGTATGAGATAGCATATAGTGCCACAGTTTTTGTGAAGCAAATACCACTGTAAGGCAAGCCTTCTCTATAGCAGAATAATTCATTTCATATGAGACCAGAGTTCTACTAATGTAATAGATAGCCCTCTATTTGTTGTGCTGATCTTCTTGAGCCAATATGATACCCAATGATGTATCCGTAGTAGAGGTGTAAAGTATAAGTGGCTTCCCATGAATAGGAGGCATCAAGATTGGTGGGTTCACAAGATACTGTTTGATTTGTGTGAACCCTTCATCACATTCTTTGTTCCATTGATAAGCCACTCCCTTGTGTAAATTCTTGGTAAATGGTTGTGATCTGTCTGCCAATTGTGAGATAAAATTTCGGATAGATTGTATTCGGCCTTGAAGTCCTCTCATTTGTCTAATATTCTTTGGTGGTGGCATTTCTATGATAGCTTGTACTTTTGCAGGATCCACTTCGATGCCTTTGGTAGAGATGATATAGCCAAGTAATTTTTCTAGATGTTATGCCAAATGCGCATTTCTTAGGATTGAGCCTCAGACTAAACTGTTCCATACGATCTAGTATAGGACCTAGATCTACAAGATGTTTCTTTCAGTGCATGCTCTTAGCTAAAGTGTCATCCACATAATCTTCCATTGTTTTATGCATCATGTCATGAAATATAGTAGTAAAAACTCTCTTATATGTAGCACTAGCATTTTTTAGTCCAAAGGGCATGAAATTCCATTAGAAGGTGCCCCAAGCACATGTGAAAGCAGTTTTCTCTTGGTCCTTTGGCACAATTGGTTTTCTGGTTGTAGCCAGAGAAACCATCCATTAGTGAGTACATTTCATACCCTGCTGTCATATCTACGATCATATCAATATTAGGCAATGGAAAATCATCCTTAGGACATGCCAAATTCAAGTCTCTAAAGTCTATGCAGACTCATATAGATTTATCATGTTTTGATACTGGGACAATATTAGAGATCCATTCTGCATAATCAATTACTCTAATAAATACTACCTTAAGAAGTTTCTCCAATTCAGCTTTGACAAGTAGAGCTACATGTGGATGCATTTTGCGAAGCTTCTGCTTGACGAGCTTAACACCTGGTGCAATGGATAAATGGTGCATGATTAGATTAGGGTCTAATCCCAGCATGTCTGAATATTTCTATGCAAAGTTTATCTTTTTGTTTCTGAAGAATGTAGTGAATTCCTCTCTTTCTATCTCTGATAGTGATTGTGCCAAGTGAATGATCTGAGGTTCTGCCTCTATACCCAAGTTGATTGGTTGAGTTGGTTCAATAAGCATAGATGATCTCTCCTAAAAATGACTCAGAAGCACATCAAGTATCTCATCCTCGGGTGCCTTAGAGAGGTTTTCACCCTTGGATACATCTTTTATTTTGACTATTTTAGGCTTTGATACTACCACGATGTGGTTTTCACCATCAGAGCGCCTATTTTTTCTTCTTTTGATTTTGTGACTAAGATACTTGATGTTATCCTTAGTCATATTAACACTTTCTTTGCTAGTGGAGGATGTTACAGGTTCGACAGTGTGTAGGTAACAGGCAAGAGCGTAATCATTCTAGAATGTAGGGACTTCATTAGATGAGGAGGTAGAGTTCCAGTCTATAAACTCAGGATGGAAAAGTGAAAGAGGAGTGACGGGTTCAAGTGCATCCATGGTATAATCAAAAAAGGCATGGACAAGCAAGTTGAGACCTAAAGTGATCTCATCTAGAGGTATAGTCAAATTCCTTTGATTCCTAGCGACCGTAGTAGACGACATGTTAACATCTAGGGTTTCAGAGTCATTTAACCTAACACTAGACACTTCACCTACTTCGAGAAGGTTTTCATATATGTTAGCTATATCTGTATCTCTGTCAGAGGTGGCATATGACAAGCTATCGAACTCATATTCATGAGAGTCTATTTTGTCATTAGGTGTCATATCAAGAACATGAGTGAAATCAACCCTTTGTCCCCAGTTGGGATGAGTCCTACCTAGAACCTCTGCTATGGTCAAATGAGCACCTTTTGACCTAGGTACCTCATTAGTGTTTGTAGCATCAGCTACCTCTTGTGTAATGAGAAGAGACTGGAATTCTTGGTCAAACTATTCTTGAAAGTGTGGTGGTATATATAAATCACCTTGATGACCTGGATTTGTAGTATGTATTTCTTTCCACTCCTCATAAGTTAATGGAGTAAAGGAAGTGGTGTCATTAGAATCGTTGTCAGTGTCTATTGTATTGACATGCGGGATAAAGTCATCTAGCTCAGCAAAGAATGCTACCAAGTCTGGAGGAATAGGATAAGGAAAACTATCCTCATCAGAACTGTCTTTAGATTATGTAGTTTTAGGTGTTTCTTTAGGTGTTGGTTGTTTATCTTCTCGAGGTACAAACTTGTTTATTCCCAGTTGAAATGTGAGTTTCTAGAAGCCTATACCTATAGAGTCGTGAGTTCTGTGACCAATAGCTTCAAGTGGTGCAATCAAGCGCTTATGATTCACACCTATGGGACCATTTCCTTTGTAGCCAAAATGTTGCATAATAGATGGACCTTTTCCATATAGCTCAGGTTTTATGTCATAAGGAGGAGTAGTTTGTTAAGAATTGTCTTCTCCTTTATAGATCCAAGCTTTGATAGCTCTATTTTCAGCTTCTTCTTCTAATGGTACTGTGGCTTGTATAAAGGTACCACCATACTTTGTTGGAGGAGGCACCGTAGAAGGTTTAGTGCTCTCAGAAGGTCTCCCAAAAGAATGTGGAGACAAAGGAAAAGATGTAATAGATAGTGCAGGTTCAATCTGATATCCTCCCATGTCAGTTTCTTTGAGTGTCAAACTCTTTCCCATTTCTTTTAATTTATTCTCAAGGAGTTCAATAGATTCTCTGTTGGTAGGCACAAAGATGTCAGCAGATTTTGTGAGTGCATTGCAATCATAGCGTGTATTAGCAGGTATAGTCACTTCAGATCCTTGAAATGGGAACTTAATGCACTGATGGTATGTGCAAGGGACAACCTGCATTTCATGGATCCATGTCCTGCCTAATAGAATATTGTATGCCAAAGAAATGTCAAGCACTTGATAGATAACATCTCGTTCAACAGGACCAACTCTAATTGGAAACACAACTAGCCCCTTGGATTTATGTTCTTACTCATCATAGGCCTTAATAGTAATATTTTTACGAGCATCAATGCAATCTTCGCCATAGCCTAACTCAGTAAGGAAGATAGTAGAACACATATTGAGGCTAGCGCGATTATCTATGAGAACGCGATGAACATGCTTTGGACCTATCATGACTTCAATGTGTAGAGGATTATTATGCGGGTGACTCAAAGAATGCTTATCTTCCTCAAAGAAATAAAAATAATTGGAGGAGGTCAAGTGTCCTACCATGGATTGAAACCGATCGAGATTAAGATCTTTTGGGACATTTTCCTCAGTGAGGGCTTTGTCCAGGATTTCCCTGTGAGTAGGGGAGATTTTTAATAGCTCAAAAATAGTTATTTGAGCATTAGTACGTTGCAAATGATCGAGAATGTTGTAATTGGCAGCATTAGATGAGGAACCCACTTTTGGATTCTTATTAGCAGAGTCAACCTTAGCTTTTTTTGAAGGTTGAGTTGATGTAGATATAGGAGGCTCAAGTCCTTTGAGGATGATCTTAGCGCAAGATCGAGTGACAACATTAGCACTAACTTGAGACTATCCTTGTTCAGAAGACTGAGGTGTTGACCCTCACAGAATGAAAGGTGTTTTGGACTTGGAAGTATCTTCCCTTCCCTTGAGAATGATGACATTACAATATTTAGTATCAACAAGTTCAACCATATTAATGACATTATCGTTATTGGTGTACGTATAGTTGACCTTAGCATTAGTATTTTTGCCTTTAGATGATTCACCTTTTCCATGAGGAGGAAATGGATCTTTGAAAGCTTGGTGATCAAAATTTTGCTGTGACCTCCCACAGCAATAACCTCACTATCAATGAGATCCTAGATTTTATGTCATAATTTAAGACAAGTAGCTATTTTATGACCTTTGTTTTGGTGAAAATCATAATAAGTGGATTCATTCCACCAAGAGGGTCTTGGTTGCGGATCATAAGCTCATGAATTATCTAGTGGAGTGAGTAAATGGTTGTCCAAGAGAGTCTTGTAAACCACCTCAAGAGGTTCTCCTAAAGGAGTGAACTCACACTTGGGCCTAGGAGCCCAAGGTTTAGGTCCAAAAAATTATGAAGTACTCAGTTTGGAATTTGTTGTAGCCTGTTCTATGGCTTTGGCTGCTTGTATCATGTTAGTGAGATTAAAGGCAGCGTTGGAAGGCTTAGGAGTCACATTTTCCACAACTCCATCATTCACAACATTTTGGTTCTTGTTGGAAAATTTGAGTTTATCTTTGCTTGAGGAGGAAGACCCTTGTTTATTTTCCTTGTGTAAGGTCAATTCTCCTTTCTTGATCATAAATGTCTCAATTCTTACAACTTTTTTAATCATGTCATCAAAGGTTAGAGGACCTTGTAGTTGTACTTGATACCCAAAGTTGGGGAGAAGATTATCGAGAAAGATGTCCAAATTTTTAGATTTGGGTATCTTGCAAGAATATCGTGTATAGATTTGTCTCCATCTTTGGAGAAATGCCAAGAAGGATTCCCCATGATTTTTTTTTAAATTGCAAAGATCTCAGATAGGAACCAGATGTTGGATGTTGTGAGAATAGTGTTGTAGAAATAAATTGGCAATTTTGTCAAAAGTTTTGATGCCAGTTGGTAGTCTAGAGAACCATTCCATAGCTGACCCTCCCAAACTACATGGGAAAAGATG
>MU223921.1:1304601-1320291 GCA_018584345.1 Thuja plicata | reverse complement strand
GAATTCCATGGAGAGAGCACCAAATTCTCTCAAATGGTCTTGAGGGTCAGATGTACCCAAGTATTTATCATATTTAGGAAGTTCAACTCCTTTGGGAAAAGGAGGCATGTAAAGATCTTTGTCAAATAGGAAAGGATAGATGCTTTCCAGTGTGAATTGTGTAACAGGTTTGTCTTTCTCTTTCAAGAGTTGAGAGAGTTGCTCTTGCATAGTTTGCATTTCTTTCTGCAAGCGGGAATTTTTTAGTTTCTTCCTCTTTCTCAACAAGTGTTTCTACATCATAATTGGAGGGCAACTTAGCCCCTTGATTGGCTAGTTCAAGAATGTATTTCTCTTTCTCCTCAGCTAGGAGAAGTGCCATAATCCTACAAAAATCTTTGTTAGCACGAGCTTGTGCAATCTCTTCTTGAGTTATTTCTGCTTCTACATTAGTAGGGGGTCTTGAGAATGGGACTTACCCCAAGTTTTAAAGAGGTCAGCTCTACTAGCCTCACCTGATAGGTTATGATTTGCCATCTTTCTAGAATGCAAGGATTCAAGGTTTAAAGAATTGGTATGAAAAGATTGAGTGTTCTTAGAATTTGGGTCTTCTCAGAAAAAAGGATTTTGAACCTGACTAAAATCCACTGGAAATGACCGTTTGATGAAAGGTTGACATATCGGGGAAGGAGATTGAGATGATTCCTCACTAGATGTAGTTATTAATGGTGTGGAAAGAATAGATTTGTCTTGATTGATTAAAGGAAATGTTTTGCCACTTCAAGTTGTGACAGTCATAGACAAAGTTTGAACAAGGGATGTGAACTAGGACCAAACTTGAAATTGTCTCAAAGTAATTGCATAGAACGTGCCAAAAGGTGAAGTATCCTTGGTGCAAATCATCAAAGATGAGGCTAGAATAGCCAAAAGATGACTACTCTGACACAAGGCATGACAACACAGATGAAAGAGACCAAAAAGATATGAGACAAGACGAGTTTAAGCAAGAATCACATAATTCTCAACCCAAGAAACCAAGTTTCAAACTATGTGAAGATGGAGGAAAGAAAAATAGACCCATATCAGAGACCAGATTTGACAGAAGTACACCTGTCTGATAGAAATTAGCTTGCTATTTTGGGAAAAAGACTCCAGATTCGTGCGAAGAAATGCTCTTTCACATAAAGATTCTCACCGACGCGCGTGAAACTTTGTAGTATGATGCGAAGAATGACACTAGACTGGTAGAATAAAAAATGACAAAATAGCAGCACTGTTGCCAAATATTGCGTGATATTTTATAGCGTATTGCCTAAAGATTCTCAGAGAATGATGAGAAGATTGGGAAATGTCACGTGAAACTATGCAAATTTTGACAAATGAACGTTTACAGAATCAGACAGTTGAGACCAGTTTGCATTTCCCAATATAAAATCATACTATTTTCTGACAAATAGTTTGAGTGACAGATTGTTTTGGACATGTTCAAGATTGACAGTTTGTGTGTTTTGATGATATTTTCGATTGTTCAAATGATACACCCACGCAAAACACATTAAACATAATATTTGTAGTAGCAGAATAGGAACATCACACTCCTAGGATAGCCAGGACAGTATCTGTTGAATCCCCACTTGAACCAAAGTTTAGCTATGCTTACTCTTAGTGGAAAAATTAGAAGCTTGGAGGCATGGGCTCCTCCTTACATATGTACTCACGTCTCAGGCACACCAAGATTCAAACCCCAAAGGAATTTCTTCCCAAAGGGCTGTTATCTCTACATTAAAGCCATAAAAATGTGGGGCATCTTAGTTAGTCTCTGACCTTCTGTGCGAATGGATAGAGGGTTTTTAGAAACTAGAACAACAGTTTGTAGTAAGGACATCTGATCAGGTGGTTGTGATCAAGTCATTTTCCTAATTAAGGGGGCTCTCTCAGTACTTTCAAAGCAAGGCTTTCACCTTAATGATGTCAGGACTTTAATGCACCACTAGGGTACTGGAGGAGATTTTGGTTGCCACAATGAATTCACACCTATCTATTGTGAGATTAACCACAATAGCATTTTTTGTATACTAGTTTGGAAGGGCTTGGCTTTAGCCTGTTACCGGTTGGGCATCCACTCTCACCAGCTCTGCTAAAGCTCTCGGGAGGTAGCCACTCTACAAGAATCACATGAATTTCTCTTACACCCAAGATCCATAAAGACGAGGGGAGAGGATACATTCATGTAGTTCTTAGGATTATAATCTAAAAAACACTTCAATCATGCAAGACAGTGATTCGTTTTAAGCACCAACCGAAGTGTGTTTTAACTACTAAAAATAGACATGAGAATTTGTGAAAACATGCAAGGTCTTCGACAAACGTCCTAAAATAAACCCATTAGTAGTTTTTAATGCCGTTCTTCATATCAACGTCCTGCAATAAATGCGTTAGAAGTTTATGATGGCTTTTCTTTATCTTAGCGTCCTGCAAACCACTGTTATGTTGTTTCAAAAGATAAAATCAGAGAAACATAGATGTCAGAACACAATACATGGTTAGAAAAGCAAGACAAAAAGATATGAAATGAAATCTCTAGTGTGTAATTTCATGTGATAATGTATACTAGATTGCGCGAAGAAGTGCAGAAAGCCACGTGAAGAACTAGAAAGTTCATGTGAGATGCTCAGAAAGTTCACGCGAGATTAAAATAGAGCAGTACGAAAGTACAGACAAAATGCAAAAAAATGAAAAAAGGGAAATGAAATGAGGCCATAATAGAATGTACCTACCCCACGGTGGGCACCAGAAATGTATGTGGTAAATCTGGCCTTGTTAACTCTCCATACACTTCAACATAGTCCTTCTTCATCAGATACACACAAGATTGAATATGAGATTATTTATCTTGTCTACCTGCATGATTCGACCTGTTTCTTTCTATCCAAATAGGGTTTTTGAAATAGCTCTCAGAACGAGAGTTTCACAACCATAGACCAATCTAGGAATGAAGGATTTTTCTCCATGAATGCAATACAATGCAAGATTATTCTAAGAATTGAAATATGTAAGATTAATCTAAGACATGATTTCAATGCAATTATTCTAGAAATTGAAAGTAATCTATTGTAAAATGAAATTATTCTACATGAGATTATCAAGAAATGTGGCAATAATTCAGTATTCTAACAATGCATGAAAGTGAGTGGGGGTTTGAATGAGAGAATGAGAGTTCTTTTGTAGACTCAGAGATTATTCAGAATAGAAACTTTCATTTTTGAAATAAAACAGATAGAAAAGCCAGTTTAAATTAGAAAGCTTTCTTTAAAAGAAATCAATAAATTGTTTTCCCTTTGCTTTAACTATTTTCTTTTTTTGATTTTAATTGTTTTATTTGTTTTATCTGTTTTCTTTCTCTTTAAAACATAATAAAAGAGAAGTTTCCAATTCTGAATAGGAGATAAGATTTTGAGAGAATATTTAATTAATAAAATAGAATATGACCTCGTAATTTCTTTTTCTCAATTATCTGAATAATTAAATTCAATTATTGAAAATGAGTATATATATTTAATAATTAAATATCATTTAATTCCCTTTTTATGTGTTTTAGCTAAACGGGGTGAATTTAATTTAATTAAAGTGCTAGGACTTTATAATTAAATTAATTCAATCATAGGGTTTGTTTATCCAATAGATATTTAGGAATTAAACATAATGTATGATTAATGCAGATTTAGGATTTTCTACATTTGACACTCAGGTCGAGTAGAGTGAGTTAAAACTCAGAATTGCCTAGTACAATAGGACTTTGATGATCTATAAGAGTGACAAGTGCAAAACAATTGGTTAGGGTTGCAAGAGCTTATTTTTCAAGCTCATAACTAGCAATAGGAGATGTTGGCTCTTCAAGAACAGTATCAAAAAGAGATGGAAGAACAAAAGAAATACTATGAAGAGGTGTTGGAAACAAAGAAGAGGCATATGCAGACACAAGAAAAGGAGTAGTTCAATGCCATATGGAGGCAGTATGAAGAGGTTATTATAGGACAACAAAAAATTCAAGCAGCCCTTACAAGTAAACTAGTAACACTGAAGGGAGTTTGTGAAAAAGAGTTGATAAAGAGCTACAAGAGCATAAAGAGAAAATATGACTGTTGATTTGCACAACTATGAAATTCAAGGAAGCTTATCAGATGCAACTTAAGGAGCCTCTTTGCAATAAGCATAGGAAAGAAGGTGTTGAACAAGAGATGCAAAGTTTTTTTTTAGAAGAACTTCCCAACTTTGTTGAGGAAGACAACATGCCTCAACTAGTGTCTTCATCAGGTTCAGGTCAGCAGAATGGAGCATATGAGAAATTTTTATGTTCTCAAGAGATACCTGAGACCAAAAGGTTTCTCAGAGTGAATTAGTGCAAGAAGGTAACTTGGATGAAGAGGATGAATTATTTTGGGATGATCTTGAAGAGTTTTGTTTGAGCCTTGATGATAATCTAGTCTTTGTTTTAGCTAAACTCGTTCCATCTAAGGAGCTCAGGTTAGTTCATATACATTAGAAGGAGTGTATTTAGGAAATAGAGCACCAAGAAAAAATCCCCAAGTTTTCTCTATCTAGAGGTTGCCCCATCAAACACCTAGCAAGGCTAAATGAGAGCAAGGAGGTGCCAACTCTAATACCTAAACTTGAAGGTGTAGCTGAAGAGGAGATGCAATGTGCTGATCAAATTCAAATCAATATACATCTTGACCATATTTTTGAAGTAAATAAACTTGCTTTTGTTCTTCTCGAAGCATGGTAGTAATTGGTCAAGTGTATCTTATTTGTCCATACAGTTGCTTATGGATATGATTTTAATTGTGCTTTGAGGAAAGGCAACTATTATTGAGAACCAGTAAATGGTTTTGTTTAGCATGTTTTGTTGCTCATTAGGCTATGCTAGGGTAGGTTAGGTTTCATTTTTCAATAAAGTGCCTTCAAGGCCAAAGGTCTTAGTTAGGTGCATTTTCATTTCAATAAAGGTTGCATATGATGTGTTCTAGTTTTTAACTCCATTTCCCAATGAATAAGGTCTATAGTTCATGTCTAGCAGGGAGACATCCAGCAGAAGTCACCAAAAGTTTTATCCTAATTTTGTACTTGCAGGATAATAAACAAAAACAATAAAAAATTGCATAAAGGTACACCTCTTAAATACTATTTTTCATCTAATATAGATGAGATACATTTCTATTGCATTCATATTATCAGTTACATTGTACTCTAACTATTGATCATTTTCATATTTTCAAATTCATACTTGATCATTACATTGTGCATTCAAACTGAATGTAATAAAGAAATGTTCTTTTCATATTACATATTTTGGAACTTAGAGGAACATATGCATAAAAGAAAGCATGATAGAAGCATGAAGTAGGGGTCCATGCATTGCCTTTAAGAGGTCTTTTGCATTCTGGGGCTGGTTGTCTGCATTGTCTGAGTCTTTGTGTCATTTCATTGTCCCATGTCCTACATCTTAGTTCTTTAGGTCCAGTATCCTTCATAATGGAAAGAAAAAGTGTTAGATCCAAATTGAATCTAAGGAATGGATAAAAAACTAAAAATTGTCATACTTCAATCAAATTTTCAGAACTGCACATCTACCAATAACACCAATTGTATAGAAAAACATGCACATCTACATTGAATGAATAGTAGTATCAAAGGGACATAACTCATGACACCTTTCACTATCTATGGTTATCATTCTGTGAAAGAGTTGTTGTTTTTGTAAACCACATATATGAATTAAAGGGACTTAGTTCCTGTAGCTTAGAAACCTTTTTTAGAATAGCAAGGTAGTGCTAGGTTAGTGAACACAATCAATCAGCCAGAATTTATGCATGAATGTTCAAGAAGCATGGAATTCACAAACAAAAGATGATCAGTTGGTTATGTTTACTAACTTAACGTATGAGCTTTCTATTGATGTTCTCAAACAAAATAAACAGAATTGCATTCAAATGCAAAGAGTAATGAACTATGAATTCACTAATAGCAGACAACAAAGAAAAGTGTAGTGAGTGTCACGAGCCCATGATCAAACCTGAAAAGATGCATTAGAAAAATAGAAAGAATGCTATGAGTTCGTAAAGATAGAGTGAAATGTTAAATGTAGAAGAGGAATGCATATACAAAGTTCATTGTAATGTTGTCATAAGTACTAGTGTTCATTTAAAGAAACAATGAATAATGGTGTCATCAAAGAGGTAAAACATGGTGGTTACTGTTGGTATCGACAATGAAGGAGTGGTAATGTTAAATCATGGTGTTTACTGTCCATAACAATCAAAGACAAAGACAAAAACCAAATCGATAACCATGCAAACATCTAGTGAAGGACCCGACAAAATGTAACTACTTCCAGAGGCATATCACAAGTGGAGTAACAAATCTATGTAATAGCTCAAGTTTTCCAACCCACAAAAAGGATCAGCTAACAGTGGTGGAAGCAAAGAGCTAAGATATAGTTCGAACAATAAAAATAGAGAATGAAAAAATCCCAAAGTTATCACAGTAATTTAAGGGGAAACAAAGATGTTCATCAAGTGCAACTACAACTTTCAATGAAATGCAACAGTGACATCAATAGTAAGCAAAATGCAAAGCTGAAGACAAAAGATAACTTATCTGGAGTCAATAAAGCCATGATGTAATATTTTGGAGCCCGAACACCATGATGAGACAAGCATGAGAAATGTCATTCATTATGGCCAAAAACCATATGAAAATCCCTACACTCCAATGCTAAGTGCAAATCGACCCCAAAATTAGTGGGAATGAGTCTAGTTCAAAGAGCCCGAGCTCTTTTTGTTACAAATAATCACTTCCAAATTTTGAGCCCAAGCTCCATACTCGAATGACATGCTTGCAGTCAAAGGTGGAATAAAACCGAAGAGATATAACTATATTCCAGCCAAGAGAAGACAGAGGGGAGCTTCAAAACAACAACCCAACTTCCAGTTCAGGGTGATGAACTCCAGATCAAAAGTTGGATGACACAAAAGCAATAAAAAACTAGATTCAATGCCACAATTATAGCATGAGTGGCACCATGGGTTAGGGTTTCAAACCCTCGTATTTTCCCCAAATGTGAATACAATGCAATAACCAAGAAAGTCCAAGTTTTGATAAACTTTGGAATCTAGTGACAGGAATTAAACACTACAGTGCACGACAACCAGAATACCAAAATTCCAAGTGCCACGACAACCACCTAGCCGATGGAGATGTGTGGATATTTTTCAAAGAGTTGTATGCTGCTAGGTGTTGGTCATGATTGACCTTAGGTTATTCTCTCGACATTAATTTAGGGCATGGTTTGGGTTATATGTATGAGGTTAGGGATTTTTGATTATAGGTGTTTTGATATATGTTGGTTTTATGTTTAAAGAAAGATGTATGTTTTTAAACCAACATTAGGGGCATGAGCTAAGGCATGAATTATGCCTAATAGTTTGGGTTTTCTAGCAGATTTTGAGGTCATTTTGGAGGGAGATTGATTTTTGAAATTGGCCTTAATAGGGTTTATATCTGAACTTTCTAGTTAGTTTTAGGGGTTCAAAATTTAGGGAGAAAGTATTTTAGTGAATATATCAGTTCCTTTTTTCTTCCTACATACATTTTGTAACAAAAGGTTCAGTTTTTGGTACAAGATTGTGTCCAAGTGAATGTTCCTTATTCCTTGGCATGTTTTGTAACTTGGAATGTAACCATTGTAGATTTTTGAAGAAAATAAAGCAACTTCCCCATTATTCACATATTTTTAGATTTTTGATATCAATCCTCTTCTCCATTTCTGCATTTAAGTGTGATGTGTTTTATAGCATATATAAGTGAATTAATCCAATTCCTTCTCTAAGCTGTCAAATTATAGCCTTTTATAGAATCTGTATGTCTATTGGGAGATCATCATTGTTTGTGGTACAAACACTAATAGTGAGATCTTTAGGTCAACCTATACGTTGAAAAGTGAATGTATATTGTGAATCTTAGTACTGTGTGTCTTGTGGATGCTTGTTTAAAATTATAATTAGTCTGAATTCATTTTTGTGTATCCCCTTAAAGTTTCTTTGTTCAATTTTTTTAAGTTATCCCTTTTCCCTTTTCACAAAATCCAAGAATTAGTTATAGGTGATATTCAAAATGCAATAGGAACCAGCATAGAATATGAAGATTCCTTCTTAATAATAGTCTACCCACAACTCAAGAAGGTTTCGATTGTTACCATGAGATATTAGTATGCCCTGATGCCTGAGATAGGGTGTTATTTCAAGGCCTTAACATTTTTTGGCACGCCCGGTGGGAAAAGAAGGTCATAGTCTTCATATTACTTGCTGATTCTTATACACTTCCAACAATTGGTAGATCTCTGAGATGACATTATTTTGCATATCTGGAAACTTTGGCTCTAAGTCTACTGGTTTTAGGAAGATTCAGTGCCTAAAATAAATTACCATCCTTCTTTTCATGAAGTTATTCCTTCATTTCATGAAGGAAAACCTTATCAGAATAGTGGTACTTCTGATTTCATGTAGAACTATCCATTTCCAGCAATGGAACAACAACTATGTCATGCTTACCACCCTCTCACAAAACTTATAGTATCATGGAAGAAAAATTATGCATACCAACAGCCTCATGAGGATATGCATTGCATAGAAGGGTAGTCAAAATTCCAAATACAATAACAAGAGCTTATTTATCAAGCTCATAACTTGCAGTAGGAGATGTTGGCTCTTAAAGAGAAGTATCAAAAAGAGCTGGAAGATCAAAAGAAACACTATGAAGAAGTGTTGGAAACACAAAAGAGGCATATGTAGACACAAACAAAGGAGCAGTTTGATGCCAGATGGAGGTAGTATGAAGAGGTTATTATAGGAAATAAAAAAATTCAAGAAACCCTTGCAAGGGAACTAGAAACACTGAAGGGAGTTTGTGAAAAAGATTTTATAAAAGTTAGTACCACTACAGCTGTGAAAGATGAATATTTCCAAAGAGAACTAGCAACTCATAAGTTGTTTCATGATAAAGAGCTACATGAGCATAAAGAGACAATACGATTGTTGATTTCCAAAGTTATGAAATACAAGGAAGCTTATCAGATACAACATAAGGAGCCTCTTTGCAATAAAGAGAGGAAAGAAGGTGCGGAATAAGAGATGCAGAGTATTTTTTATAAAGAACTTCCCAACTATGTTGAGGAAGACAACATGCCTCAACTAGTGTCTTTATTAGGTTTCACATCAGTAGATTGGAGCATATGAGAAACCTTTATGTTCTCAAGAGCTAGGAGAGTAGAAGGTTTCTCAGAGTGGATTAGTGCAAGAAGGTAACTTGGATGAAGAGGATGAATTATTTTGGGATGATCTTGAAGAGTTTTGTTTGTGCCTTGGTGATCATCCAGTATTAGTTTTACCTCAACTCATTCCATCTAAGGACCTCAGGTTAGTTCATATGCATCAGAAGGAGTGTGTTAAGGAAACATAGCACCAAGAAAAAATCCCCAAGTTTTCTCTATCTAGAGGCTGCCCCATCAGACACCTAGCAAGGCTAAATGAGACCAAGGAGGTTCCAACTAAAACATCTAAACTTGAAGGTGTAGCTGATGAGGAGATGCAATGGGTTGATCAAATTCAAATCAACATACATCTTGACCATATTTTAGAAGTAAAAGTAAAATTTCATTTGTTCTTCTGGAAGAATTATACCAATTGGTCAAGTGTATCTCATTTTCCCATACAGTTGCTTATGGATATTATTTTCATTGTATATTGAGGAAAGGAAACTATTTTTTACAACCAGTAAATGGTTTTGTCTAGCATGTTTTGTTGATGCTTAGGCTAGGGTAGGTTAGGCTTCATTTTTCAATAAAGTGCCTTCAAGGCAGAAGGTCTTAGTTAGGTTGCATGAGTCTTAGTTAGGTACATTTTCATTTCAATAAAGGTTGCATATGATTTGTTCTAGTTTTTAACTCCATTTCCCAATGAATAAGGTCTATAGTTCATGTCTAGCAGGCAAACATCCAGCAAAAGTTGCCAAAATTATTATCCTAATTTTTTTCTTGCAGAATAATAATAAAAAACAATTAAAAATTGCATAAAGGTACACCTCTTAAATACTATTGTTCAACTAATATAGATGAGAAACATTGCTATTGCATTCATATTATCAGTTACATTGTACTCTATGTATTGATCATTTTCAAATTTTCAAAATCATACTTGATCATTACATTGTAAATTCAAATTGAATGTAATAAAGAAATGTTTTTTTCTTATTACATCTTTTGGAACTTAGAGGAACATATGCAGAAAAAAATCATGATAGAAGCATGAAGTAGGGGTCCATTCATTGCCTTTAAGAGGTCTTCTACATTATGGGGCACGTTGTCTGCATTGTCTGACTCTTAATGTCTTTGCATTGTCCCATATCCTGCATCTTAGGTCTTTGGGTCCCGTGTCCTTCATCATGGAAAGAAAAAGTGTTAGATCCAAATTGGATCCAAGAAATGCATGAAAACCTAAAAAGAATCATACAACAATCAAAATTTTAGAACTGCACATCTACCAATAACACCAATGCAGTATAAAAACATGCATCTACATTATAAGAATAGCAGTATCAAAGGGACATAACTCCATGAAACCTTTCACTATCTATGGTTATCATTCTGCAAAAGAGTTGTTGTTTTTGTAAACCAGATATCTGAATTAAAGGGACTTTTTTTGTGTAGCGTAGAAACCTTTTTCAGAATAGCAAGGTAGTGCTAGGTTAGTGAACATAATCAATCAACCAACATTCATGCATGAATGTTCATGAAACATGGCATTCACACACAAAATATGACTAGTTGGTCATGTTTACTAACCTAACATATGAGCTTTCTGGTGATGTTCTCAAGCAGAATAAACAGAAGTGCATTCAAATGTAAACAGTAACAAACTATGAATTCACTAATAGCAGAAAACAAAGAAAAGTGCATTAAGTGTCACGAGCCCTTGCTTGAACCTCAAAAGATGCATTATCAAAATAGAAAGAATTCTATGAGTTCATAAAGATAGAGTGAAAGGTCAAATGCAAAAGTGGAATGTAGATACATAGTTCATTCTAACATTGTCATAAGTACTAGTGTTCATTTACAAAAATAATGAATAATGGTGTCATCAAAGAGGTAAAGCATGGTGATTACTATCGGTCTCGATAGTAAAGGAGTGGTAATTTTCAAGCATGGTTTTCACTATCGACTGTAATAAAAGACAAAGACAAAACCCAAATCGACAACCATGCAAATATCTAGTGAGGAACTGACAAAATGTAACTACTTCCAAAGGCATATCACAAGCGGAGTAACACATCTATGCAATAGATCAAGTTTTCCAAGCCATTAAAAATATTAAATACTAGTGGTGTAAGAAAAGAGATAAGCTACATTTCGAACAATAACAACAGAGAATGAAAAAATCCCAAAATCATTGCAGTAATTTAAAGGGAAACAAAGATGTTCATCAAGTGCAATTAGAAATTTCAATGAAATGCAACAATGACATCAACAATAAGCAGAATACAAAGCTGAAGATAAGAGATGACTTATCTGGAGTCAATAAAGCTGAGATGTAATGTTTTGGAGCCTGAGCACCATCATTAGAAAATCATGAGTAGTGCCATTCATTATGGCCAAAACCTGGATATCAAAAGCCCCACAATCTAGTGCTAAGTGCAACTCGACCCCAGAATCTGTGGGAATGAATCCAGTGCAAAGAGCCCAAGCTCTTTTTGTTACAAATAATCACTTACATATTTGGATCTTGAGCTCCATGCTCGAATGAGATGCTCACAGTCAAAGGTGGAATTAAACCATAGAGATATAACTATATTCTAGCCAAGATAAGATATAGCGGAGCTTCAAAACAACAACCCAAATTCCAGTTCATGGTGATGAAAGCTAGATCAAAATCCCGATGACAGAGAAGCAATAAAAAGCCATATTCAATGCCATAATTGCAACATGAGCGGTGCCATGGGTTAGGGTTTGAAACCCTCATATTTTTCCCAAATGTGAATACAATGCAATAACCAAGAAAAGCCAAGTTTTGATAAACTTTGGAATCTGGTGACAAGCATTAAACACTACAGTGCACGATAGCCAGAATCTCAAAATTCCAAGTACCATGATAGCCACCTAGCCGATGGAGATGTGTGGATATTTTTCAAAGAGTTGTAAGTTGCTAGGAGTCGGTCATGATTGACCTTAGGTTATGTTGTCGACATTGAATAAGGGCATGGTATGGGTTATATGTATGAGGTTAGGGATTGTTGATTATAGGTTTTTTGATATATGTTGGTTTTATTTTTAAAGAAAGATATATTTTTTTAAACCAACATTAGGGGCATGAGCTAAGGCATGAATTATGCCTAATAGTTGGGGTTTTATAGCTGATTTGGAGGTGATTTTGGAGGGAGTTTGATTTTTGAAATTGGCCTTGAGAGGGTATATATATGAACTTTCTAGTCAGTTTTAGGGCTTCAAAATTTAAGGAGAAACTGGTTTAGTGAACATATTAGTTCCTTTGTGCTTCCTACATACATTTTGTACCCAGAGGTTTAGTTTTTGGTACAAGATTGTGTCCAAAAGAATGTTCCTTATTCCTTGGCATGTTTTCTAGCTTGGAATGTAACTATTGAAGATCTTTGAAGAAAATAAAGCAAGTTCCCCATTATTCACATATTTTTTGAGTATTGATATCAAGCCTCTTCTCCATTTTTGCATTTAAGTGTGATGTGTTTTATAGCACAGATAAGTGAATTAATACAATTCCTTCTCTAAGCTATCAAAATATAACCTTTTGCAAAATCTGTATGTCTGTTGGAAGATCATCATTGTTTGTGGTACAAACCCTAATAGTGAGATCTTTAGGTCAACCTATAAGTTGAAAAGTGAATGTCTATTGCAAATATCAATAGTGTGTGTCTTGTGGATGCTTGTTTAAAATTATGATTAGTCTGAGTTCATTTTGGTGTATTACCTTCCAGTTTATTTACTCATTTTTTTAAGTTATCCCTTTTTCCTTTTCACAAAATCAGAGAATCAGTCATAGGTGATATTCCAAATCTTATAGGAACCACCCTAGAATCTGGAGATTGCTTCTTAATCAGAGTCTACCCACAACTCAGGAAGGTTTCCACTATTACGATGAGATATTTATATGCCCAAATCCCCAAGTTAGGGTGATATTTCAAGGCCTTAATAATTTTTGGCATGTCCGATGGGAAAAGAAGGTCAAAGTATTCATATTACTTTCTGATTCTGATATGCTTCCACCAAGTTGCAGATCTTTGAGAAGACATTATTTTTCATATCTGGTGACTCTCAATCTAAGTTTAATGGGTTTAGGAAGATTCAGTGCCTAAAATGAATTACCATCATTCTTTTCATGAAGGAAAACCTTATAAGAATAGTGGTACTTCTGATTTCATTCAGAACTATCCAGTTGCATCAATGGAACAACAACCATATCATGCTTACCACCCTCTCACCCAACTTCCAGTATCATGGCAGAAAAATTATGCATACCAAAAGCCTCGTGAGGATATGCATTGCATAGAAGGGTAGTCATAATTCCAAATACAATAACAAGAGCTTATTTTTCAAGGTCATAACTTGTAGCAGGAGATGTTGGCTCTTCAAGAGCAGTATCAAAAAGAGTTGGAAGAATAGAAGAAATACTATGAAGAGGTGTGTGAAGCACAAAAGAGGCATATGAAGACACAAGAAAAGGAGCATTTTGATGCCAGATGGAGGCAGTATGAAGAGGTTATTATAGGAAATCAAAAAATTCAAGCAACCCTTGCAAGTAAACTAGCAACACTGAAGGGAGTTTGTGAAAAAGAGTTGATAAAAGTTAGTACTGCTACAGCTGTGAAAGATGAAGAGTTTGAAAGAGAGGTAGCAGCTCATAAGGTGTTTCATGATAAAGAGCTACAGGAGCATAAAGAGATAATATGAATGTTGATTTCCAAAGATATGAAATACAAGGAAGCTTATCGGATACAACTTAAGGAGCCTCTTTGAAATAAAGAGAGGAAAGAAGGTGCTGAACAAGAGATGTAGAGTTTTTTTTCAAAAGAACTTCCCAACTATGTTGCTCAAGGAAGACAACATGCCTCAACTAGTGTCTTCATCAAGTTTCAAGTCAACAGAATGAAGCATATGAGAAAGTTTTGTGTTCTCAAGAGCTAGGAGGCCAGAAGGTTTCTCAGAGTGTATTAGTGCAAGAAGGTAACTTGGATGAAGAGGATGACTTATTTTGGGATGATCTTGAAGAGTTTTGTTTGAGCCTTGGTGATAATCCAACCTTAGTTTTACCTCAACTCATTCCATCTAAGGAGCTTAGGTTAGTTCATATACATCAGAATGAGTGTGTTAAGGAAATAGAGTACCAAGAATAAATCCCCATATTTTCTCTATCTAGAGGCTTCCACATTAGACACCTAGCAAGGATAAATGAGACCAAGGAGATGCCAACTCTAACACCTAAAATTGAAGGTGTAGCTGAAGAGGAGATGCAATGCGCTGATCAAATTCAAATCAATATACATCTTGACCATATTTTTGAAGTAAGTAAAATTTCATTTGTTCTTCTAGAAGCATTATACCAATTGGTCAAGTGTATCTCATTTTTCCATACAGTTGCTTATGGATATGATTTTCATTGTGCATTGAGGAAAGGCAACTATGTAAATGGTTTTGTTTCGCATGTTTTGTTGCTGATTAGGCTAGGGTAGGATAGGTTCATTTTTCAATAAAGTTCCTTCAAGGCAGAAGGTCTTAGTTAGGTTTCTTGAGTCTTAGTTAGGTGCATTTTCATTTCAATAAAGGTTGTATATGATTTGTTCTAGTTTTTGACTCCATTTCCCAATGAATAAGGTCTATAGTTCATGTCTAGCAGGCAGACATCAAGCAAAAGTCACCAGAATTATTATCCTAATTTTGTACTTGTAGGATAATAATAAAAAACAATAAAAAATTGCATAAAGGTACACCTCTTAAATACTATTATTTAGCTAATATAGATTAGATATATTTCTATTGCATTCATATTATCAGTTACATTGTATTCTAAGTATTGATCATTTTCAAAATTTAAAATTCAAACTTGATCATTACATTATGCATTCAAACTTAATGTAATAAAGAAATGTTCTTTTCATATTACTGTAGACGTTCAAAATCTTAATATTATTATTAATATTATTTTCCCTCCTATTCTTCTAACTATTTAATTTAAATCAATTAAATAGTTTCATTTCTCAATAGTTTAAATACTATTCTAATGTATTTTATTTAAATACATTTTCTCCACAAAATCCCCTTTTTAATAAATTTATATTTATTAAAAGTCCTCCATTTTCTTAATTCTTCTAAANNGTGATTTGTTCAAATTTGAATTAAATCTAATCCTAGCTAGCCACCTATTAATCCTATCCTATAGCCTACTCTACTGCCTACCCTATTCCTATCCTACTCCCATCCACCTCATCTCCTAAGTGTGTTTCTAGGGTAAAAGTACAAAGCTGTGTCACACTTTTTTAAAGGAAAAGGTCAACAACACACAAATTTTTTAACTTTAACGACATAAAAATGGCATTTATGTTTAAAATTTGGAGATGATGTAAACTAATGAA
>MU223921.1:1279432-1303165 GCA_018584345.1 Thuja plicata | reverse complement strand
TCATACATGCTTTTCTTGTCATGATATGTTTGGATTTGCATGCTTTTCTTGTCATGATATATATTAACCCGCTAATGTTTGCATGTTTGAGCTTGCTCCCAACAGATTGAAGATTTCACGTATACACAATTACATCTTTTGGAACTTAGAGGAACATATGCATAAAAGAAAGCATGATAGAAGAATGAAGTAGGGGTCCATGCATTGCCTTTAAGTGGTCTTCTTCATTCTGGGGATGGTTGTCTACATTGTCTGAGTTTTCATGTCTTTGCATTGTCCCATGTCTTGCATCTTAGGTCCTTAGGTCTTGTGTCCTGTATTATGGAAAGAAAAAAGTGGTAAATCAAAATTTGATCTAAGGAATGCATGAAAACCTAAAAATCATCATACATCAATCAAACTTTTGGAACTGCACATCTACCAATAACACCAATGCAGTAGAAAAATATGCATCTACATTAACAAATAGTAGTATCAAAGGGACATAAATCCATGAAACCTTTCACTATCTATGGTTATCATTCTGCAAAAGAGTTATTATTTTTGTAAACCAGATATCTGAATTAAATGGTCTTATTTCCGTAGATTAGAAACCTTTTTCAGAACAACAAGGTATTGCTAGGTTATTTAAAACAATCAATCAACCAACATTCATGCATGAATGTTCAAGAAACATGACATTCACACACAAAATATGATTAGTTGGTCATGTTTACTAACCTAACACATGAGCTTTCTGGTGATGCTCTCAAACATAATAAACAGAAGTGCATTCAAATGTGAAGAGTAATGAACTATGAATTCACTAATAGAAGACAACAAAGAAAAGTGTAGTGAGTGTCACGAGTCCGTGCTTAAACCTCACATGATGCATTATCAAAATAGAAAGAATTCTATGAGTTCATAAAGAAAGATCGTGAAAGGTCAAATGCAGAAAAGGAATGGAGATATAGAGTTCATTCTAATGCTATCATAAGTAGTAGTGTTCATTTAGAGAAATAATGAATAATGGTGTCATCAAAGAGGTGAAGCATGGTGGTTACTATCAGTCTCATCAATGAAGGAGTGGTAATGTTCAAGCATGGTGTTCACTGTCCACAAAAATCAAAGACAAAGACAAAACTCAAATCGACAACAATGAAAACATCTAGTGAAGGAGCTGACAAAATGTAACTACTTCCAGAGGCATATCACAAGTGGAGTAACACATCTATGCAAAAACTCAAGTTTTCAAAGCCACAAAAAGAATCAACTAAGAGTGGTGTAAGAAAAGAGCTAAGCTAGAGTTTCAACAATAACATCAAAGAATGAAAAAATCCCAAAATCATTGCAGTAATTTAAGGGGAGACAAAAATGTTCATCAAGTGCAACAATGACATCAACAGTAAGCAGAATGCAAAGCCAAAGACAAAATATGACTTATCTGGAGTCAATTAAGCTGAGATGCAATGTTTTGGAGCCATAGCAACATCACTAGACAAACATGAGAAGTGCCATTCATTATGGCCAAAAACCATATCAAAATCACCGCACTCTAGTGATATGTGCAGCTCAAACCCAGAATTGGTGGCAATCACTCTAGTTCAAGGAGACCTAGCTCCTTTTGTTACAAATAATCTTCCCAATTTGGAGCCCAAGCTCCACGATCGAATGACATGATCGCAGTCATAGGTAGAATACAACCTTAGAGATATAACTATATTCTATCCAAGAGAAGATAGTGTGGAGCTTGAAACAACAACCCAACTTCCAATTCATGGT
The DNA here is from genome assembly GCA_018584345.1 of Thuja plicata. NCBI lineage: Eukaryota > Viridiplantae > Streptophyta > Pinopsida > Cupressales > Cupressaceae > Thuja > Thuja plicata. The sequence continues at coordinate 1,301,404 of MU223921.1, read as the reverse complement.
GATGAACTCCAGATCAAGATCCCATTGACAAAGAAGCAATAAAAAACCATATTCAACACCACAATTGCAACATGAGTGGAACCATGGGTTAGGGTTTCAAACCCTCATATTATCCCCAAATGTGAATACAATGCAATAACCAAGAAAAGCCAAGTTTTGATAAACTTTGGAATCCGATGACATGCATTAAACACTCCAGTGCACGACAACCAGAATCCCAAAATTCCAAGTGCCACGACAGCCACCTAGCCGATGGAGATGTGTGGATATTTTTCAAAGAGTTCTAAGATACTAGGTGTCGGTCATAATTGACCTTAGGTTATGATGTCAACATTGATTTAGGGTATGGTTTGGGTTATATGTATGGGGTTAGGGATTGTTGATTATAGGTTTTTTGATATATGTTGGTTTTATGTTTAAAAAAAGATGTATGTTTTTAAACCAACATTAGGGGCATGAGCTACGACATGAAATATGCCTAAAAGCTAGGGTTTTCAAGCTGATTTGGAGGCCATTTTGGAGGGAGTTTGATTTTCAAAATTGGCCTTGAGAGGGTATATATCTAAACTTTCTAGTCAATTTTAGGGGTTCAAAATTTAGGGAGAAAGTGGTTTAGTCGACATATCAGTTCCTTTGTGCTTCCTACATACATTTTGTAATGAGAGGTTCAATTTTTGGTACAATATTGTGTCCAAGTGAATATTGCTTATTCCTTGGCATGTTTTGTAGCTTGACATGTAACCATTGTTGAGCTTTGAAGAAAATAAAGTAAGTTCCCCATTATTCACATGTTTTCTGAGTTTTGATATCAATCCTCTTCTCCATTTATGCATTTTAAGTGTGATGTTTTTTATAGCATAGATAAGTGAATTAAACCAATTCCTTCTCTAAGCTGTCAAAATATAACCTTTTGCAAAACCTATATGTCAGTTGGCAGATCATCATTATTTATGGTATAAACCCTAATAGTGAGATCTTTAGGTTAACTTATATGTTGAAAAGTGAATTTCTATTGCAAATATCATTAGTGTGTGTCTTGTGGATGCTTCTTTAAAATTCTGATTAGTCTGAATTCATTTTTGTGTATCATCTTCCAGTTTATTTTTTCGATTTCTTCTAAGTTATCCCTTTTCCCTTTTCACAAAATCAGAGTATCAGTTATATGTGATATTCCAAATCCAATAGGAACTGGCCTAGAATCTAGAGATTCCTTCTTAATTAGAGTCTACCCACAACTCAGGAAGGTTTCCATTGTTACCATAAGATATTAGTATGCCCTAATTCCTGAGTTAGGGTGATATTTCAAGGCCTTAACAGCTTCCATGGATAAAATTTTGTTATCCATTATTTCATGAATAGGCCAGCTCCACCCATTAGGTACTATTCATGAGTCATTATTTTCCACCTATTTCTGTTAGAGAGGAATTTATCCAAGAAAAATCCATTTGGTAGAGATTTTAGGAGGAAATTTATTCCCCAAATCTTATCACACCATTTTCTCATCTTTTCAAACACTGGCCAACCCCCTCCCCTTTTTATAAACATTCCTACATCCTTAAGTTTTGAAACTAATTTTTCCACTTCCTTTCCTTCAAGATGTACAAAATTAATTTTTCAAGAGGTCTTGACACACCTTATTTCTTGACTCTGGATTCTGATTGGCAAGAGCCACCGTGGATTTTCTTGTTCCCTTCTAATTTTTTCTTTTGCGTTCTCCATCAGGATGCCCTTTGTGTGGATGGTCCTTCAATCTCTAGTTTTTAGAGATATACACCTTCTTCCCCCAATATTTATAAAACCATACATACCGTTTCTCATGTTTTCTATCCTCCAAGAGAGAATTCATCATTCATAGACTTCTTTGACTATCCTACCACATCCCAGGAGTAGATTAAAATTCCTCCATTTCTTGATTTTTCTTGTGGTTGAGGAAGCCATTTTGATGAAATTACCAAAATACCTTAGAATATTCATTCTAACTTACCTTTCTTTGAAACCCACTCTTTTTTATTATTGATCCATGACCATTTATTCTTCTTGTTCCATTCTAGGATTCTAGGTCTTCCATCATGTCCTTGTCTTTTTCTGATTATAATTTTGTTTGCACCAACAAGAATGTTGTTTCCTTCATTCCTAGAAAGTGGAAACCTCAATCTCTAAAAGTCCCTCCACCCTCCAATTTCCCTAACATGCATATCTTCCATTGAAAGCTCATTGTCTACTTTATCTGTCCATCTCCCTGCTTTAGTCACATCTTTCCTCAAGTCGGGCACTTATTCTGCTCCTCACACTCCTGCTTGAACCATCCTTTGGACTCCTTCCTACACTACTCCTCTCGCTCCATCTTTTGATATTTCTCTCTTCTTAGTTGAATTTTAAAAAAATATTAAGCTCATTCTAAATAGAGAGATTTTATAATAATGTAAAAGAATCGCTAAAGTTGAATTATGTACATTATTTTGGTCTTGTGTTGAAAAATGGGGAGAATCTTGAACTAGGATGATCTTCAACAACAATTGGAAAATGACCATGCTATAAAAGGTCCTTACAACTTCATTAGTGTAATTGAAATTGATTTTATAGATAAAGAAATTTTGACCAATATATTGTGTGAAACCTCACCATATAATTGTTATTATATTTTCATTATTTTTTCCCTTGTTAATTTTTATATTGTCCAGAATGATTACGCTTTTATACATTTGAAAAAGCTTAATAGGGAGGTCAATAAAATTTGGCAGATTTGGCATTTCGTAATTTATTTATTTATTTTAGTTTCAATAAATACTAATGGTGATTGAAAAATAATAATATATAAGACTATGAGAGATTAATGGATGACACCAATGTTAATTTTCCTACTCAGATTATTTTTAACCTGATGCTAAGGACTGCCTCATTGAACCTTAGACTACATAGGTTATTTAGGTACCTAAATAGGGTCGTTATTATTCTATGTATTTCAAATTTGGAAGCTTCTTCTTATGTAATTCAATTATTAAAGTTTACCAAATGATTAAGAATCTTTAAGAAGCATTGACACCATTTCAATAGATTAAACCAATAGATATGCAACCTTATTAATTCATCCTTACTTTGGCTTTCATTGAAATAAAGGCTTTGGAAGAGGGTAACGGAAAGAGGATTTTATTCACATGTTGTACTTGCAAGTATGCTAACAAACATGAATAAAAATTGTGAAAGCTAATGCAAATGATACTTTTGACAAGTCTAAATCATGATAGTAAATAATAAATAAAAAAATACTATTAATTAAAATATTAAGCTGTTGTGAGAATATGTCACAAATTCTCGTTCTCATCAATTTTTCTTACTATCTCGCAAGTATCTTAAAATTTGGTGGTAGTTTCTACAACAAGCACTAATTTTAATCACTAGGAAGAGATATAATGATACTTGTGTGTATTTGAATTATAAGTTGTAGATGAAATTTTCTTTTTGTTTGGGTTAGGATGATAAATTGTACATTTCTGTGTGTTTTGAATTATCAAGTATGCATTTAATATAACCATCAGTTGTTTGGACAAAATAATTACAAAATTGAAAAAATTGAAACATTAAAATGTGAAGACAAATACATAATATTTTATTTTAATAGCATAATATTTTACTAGATTCATTTATTTGTAAGAAAGTAGTTTGTCTTTGGCAAAGGTCTCATGGTGGGGTTTAAGCTCTATTTTATAGGAAGAGGAGGTCCTATGAAGAAAACAAATTGCTACAGGATCATTTAGAATCTTTTCTTAGAAAAAAGAAGCTTGTACTTTATAGGCTTGCATATTTGAGTGGGAGAAAATGGGGTGGGGTTAGAAATTGCCCCACCTGCCACTTGTCAAATTTTAAGTTTAGAATTTTGTAAAAAAATGAATTTTGGAAAAAAATAAATATTTTCACATAATTTTTTTTTTGATGAATAGGTCCTTTAGAATTAATTAAAATTTATAAAGTACATATTCACAAAAAAGGGGTCGGTGGAAAAAGTCACCCTGTGAGAGTCACACGGCCCAGGGCCGAAAACACACAAAACAACTATGCATAAAAAAACCTCATGCAGCCAAAGTAGTGGCTGCAGAGGGAGGATCTTGATCTTAAGGATTACCCCACCCAGATGTGGGGTTAGGGTTGGGGTCAGGAAGTGACCACCCATCATTATCTTCTTTATCTTGCATAATTTCTCCATCCTCCACTCTGGTAGGGGAAATGGCCAATGCCTAGCGAGGAAACTTGTCAGAACCAGCAAAAGGAAAAACACCAGGAGGCGGCAGATCCTAGCTCAAGGCACTATGCCGCTGCTATGGAGAAGCCAAATGAGCCCGCCAGGCACTTATGCTGGGAGAGTGAGAGAAAGCCTGAGAATGGGGGGTAAAAGACCACCTACTAGAGGAGCTGCGACAGCGGTGAGGAGTGTTGCTAGTAGAAACAAGGTTTGGCAATATGTGAGAAATAGTACAAGGAGAATTGCCCTAGTGCTGTAAGAGATCCTGTAGATGTGCCACTTCAAGAGCCACCTTATCAGCCTAAAATTATATCTGTAGTAGCACATTATTATAGATGCAAGCTTTATAATACATAGATATACTGGTATCAAGAGAGCTGTGAGCAAATAAAACATAATTTCTGTCTTTCCATAAAGTAAATAGAATCTCCATCCTGAAAGCATGCCAGATCTAGGAAAAATTAAAGGGGATTTTAGGAGAATCTCCCAACATGACCATATGCCAAGAGAAAAACTCAAGCCTTAAACGCCGAAAGAAATCATGAATCTAGGCCCAATACTATTGAGCTATTCTACAGAACCAAAAAATTTGCATGAAAGACTCCGCTAGGCCACAAAACAGACATCTAGGGTTGGGGACTCCCATGTGTTTTAGTCTATCACCCAATGGTAAGCTTTGGAAGAGAACACACAAAGAAAAATGAGAAATTTTTGGCTCAGTGATAGCAGACCTAACTGTGAGAAATATATTCTGTCAGGTACCATGAGATGATTACAAATGCCATCGATGGTTGAGGACATCAACCATAGGAAGATGAGGAACCAACCAAGAATACCAAGCTTGGGCTTGTAACTGGAAAATGGTGTCGTCAGATACCACTTCCAATCTTTCCACCAATGCCTGGAAGAAGTAATGCCGAGCTTATGAAGTAATTGAGGAGGTATGGCAGAAACAAGTAGGTAAAAAGTTGGGTGATTAGTTCGACTAAGATAGAACTATATCTGCATATCTTCCCAAGAGCGGATATTGAAGGTAGCTCTGGAAAAAATGTCCTTAGGAGTGTGGATGCCACGCTTATGAAAGCGAAGAGAACTGCAACCTGGCGTTTTGGCAAGAGGACGCCCTTGAACCTAGAAAAGAGGTGACATCCAGATATTGTGTTGATTAAAGGATAGACCATCCCTAAAGCCATCACCAGCCCAACAAAGCCAAGGTTTGAGGGATTCCCAGATACTTTTAGCAACAAAGGAACTAGTATCTGAGCAGGCTCTTTCATGGTGAGGAGGGTTTGAAACCCAATTCCCTTCTAGATCGGCCTGTGAGAAGGAAAACCAGATGAAATGAAATGTCTAAGAAGAATTTTCCAAGCCTCATCTCTTGTGATGGCTCTGATGACCCATTTGGCACATAAAGCAAGGCCCTGCTTGTGGGTAGAAAGAAGGCCAAGCCCACCTAAAGGTTTAGGCAAACAATAATACTCCAAGGCAACTCTGTGGAAACCATGATGGTCAACACCAGAGGCCCATAAGAAATCCCAAAGAAGATTTTGTATCTTGCTGTAGGAAGCTTTTGAAGGAGCCCAACATGAAGAATAATAAACATGCGTGGCAGAAAGAACCTTATAGCATATCAGGAATTTACCAGCCAAAAAAAGAGGCTTGGTAATCCAATAAGAAAGATTTTTTTCAACTCTTCTGAGAACAGCATTCCAGAGATCAAAAGGGGAAGCTTGAAAAGAAAAAAAAAATCCCAAAGAGCAGAATATCTCACCATGAGAAATCCACTTCCATCCAAACTAGAGAATCTAGGGAGGCGGAGGAAGAAAGGATTGACGATAACACTGGGTCTTGTGCCACTGAATAGAAGAGCTAGAGGCCAAGCAAAAGGTATCAAGGCATTGAAGCACAACTTTAACGTTATCTTCTTCTTCCAATAAGGTGAGAAAGGAATCATCTAAAAAATGGCCATTGACGAGCTAGGAGGGGGGAGTAGGCAAGGAGATTCCTCTAACTCGGCTAGCAGAGATGGCATAAGCCAACAAATATCCAAAGCCTTTAGTAGCAAGCACATACAAAGCATGAGCAAGAGGACAACCCTGGTGAATGGAATAGAACAAGAAAAAAGCGACAGATTGATGACCATTTATGGTGATGCAAGCAGAGACATCCTCGAAAAGCAACCTGACGGATTGAATAAGTTTGGGTCCAAATCCTAGGGCTTGTAACAAAGCCAGAATGAATGGCCATTCAATTCGGTCATAGGCTTTAGTAAAATCTATTTTGAGAAAAATAGCTTGTTGATGGGAAGTGCGAGCCCACTCCATGCCTTCCCAAACAGTAATAATGTTATCAAGGATAAATATGGACTTGATGAACCCATTTTTCTCTGGTCGAACAATCAAAGGATAAAGATGCCAAATTTTAAGAGCAAGAGCTTTGGAAATAATTTTTTAAGAAACATTCAACAGGGTTATTGGTCTCCAATTATAGATGTCTTCAGGATCTCCAGTCTTGGGAATAAATTTTATGTTGCCTTTGTTGGTGATATCGCGCAAGGTTTCAGAATGAAAATCCTCTAGGTATACTTTGTGGAGATCAGGACCAAAAAAGTCCCAAAGAGCTTTGTAAAATTCACAAGGGAAACCATCACACCCAGGTGCTTTGCCATCAGCCATTGAGAAAATAGGTTCCTTGAGATCAACACCGGAGAGTAGCTGATCAAAGAAGTCCCTCTGAGAGGAGGAAATCCTATTGGGAACCATAGCCAGAATGGCCTTAAGGGCATTATCTCTGTCAAGAGAATTTTCCTGAGCTGTGAAAACTTTCTCATAATGGCGGACGGAAGCTTGAAGGATGTCAGGTAGTTCAGAAAAAATGCCTGACCTTCCTTGATACGGTTAATTCGCACAGAGGTATGGCGAGCTCTCATACATTGGAAAAATTCTTTCGAAGCTCGATCCCCAATCTTCAGCCAATGAAGACAGGCTTTGATCTAAGCACCACGAGCAATGTAGGAATCAGCAACTTGTTTTTGATGATGAAGCTATGCAAGATGGATCTACAACTAAATTTTGAAAGGATCCATGGCAAGATTTTCCGTAGCAGATTGCAACTCTTTGGTTGTTACCTAGTAGGGTCATCTACAAAAAATTGCAAGTTGTCTACTATAAATACGGAGGAATCGAGTTGTGCGCTTGATAGAATCATTCCACCATTGAATCCAGCCAACAACATGATGTGGCCTGGGTTCCAAATTCCATACACGCTGAATGTGGGCCACTGTGGCTTGATGGGACAACAGAGAAGTATTAAAAAAGAATTGTGTTTTACAAGGTCGTTGATGAGCTGTAGCCCACTCAACACCAAATTTGATGGGAAAGTGGTCTGACAAAGTGACATCAATGAGAGGATTGACAAGGGAGCCCTAGGAGTTCGAAAAGGAAAAAAAAGATTGTGCAGAGATCATGGCACGATCAAGCCATTTCAGAACTCTATCATAACCAGCTCTAAAATTAGACCAAGTATGCCATACTTCCCTAGGACGGTGGCGGTGGGCAATAGGATCAAAAAGGCCTAATTTATTATGCATGTGGTAACAGGATTGACACTCTCTAGCTCTCCAGTGAAAAGGAACAATCCCATCTTTATCTTCTTCTGTCTCAACCATATTAAAGTCACCGCACATGACCCAAGTGGATGTTGGCAAAGCGTCAATAAGCCATCTCAAAAGAAGAAATCGCTCAACAACATCATTGGAAGCATAATCATTAACAATTCCAAAAGAATGATTGTGAATACACAACAAAATCCACACCGCTCTGTGAGTGGGGTCACAACTGTGATCAATAAGAAAAGAGTGCCAACGAGGTGAGAGAAGAGTAACAACACCACCTCGACCAGCTTCGTGCTGAGAGGAAAAAATATGGCTTTTAGGCCAAATGGTTCTGCAAGCAGCCTGAAGCAAAAAACCAGTAATTTTAACTTCTTGAAGGCAAAACACATCCAACCGGAGCAAAACATTGATGAACATCTCTAACCGAATACATTCGGTGGAGGTCAGTAAGACCTCGAACATTCCAAGAGATGTAATTCATTAAGAATTATCTTACATGTCATCCTCGTCCCCAAGAGAGGAGAAAATGTTATACAAAATTGCAGAAGAAGAATGACCCATGAGTCTGGCAAAGGACTCATTAGAGCCTCCCAGAATAACTTTGTGTTTTTTAGAAGCATGTTCATCATGCTCATCCCACCAGGGAGGACTTCGAGAATGTCTCAAAGACTAAGAAGCCGACATTGAAACTATGGAGGCAGCAAGCGGAGTGTGAACCCAAGGAGGGCATTCAGTAGAACCAACAATAGATTGAACATGAACTGAAGAGTCCATGCGCTTGTTTTTCTCCTGGAGATCACCAGGGTTTGAAACAGAAGGCTGAGGAGGAGTTGCTATGGAAGACGACGCCATAGGCTATTTTGAAGCAAAAGATGAAGAGCTTTTGCCTTTTCGAACCACCATTGTCCAGTCATCTTTAGCTGGCTTAGATGAAACATCTCTGGGTGGGGGTTTTAGCCTTGAATCCACCAGGAGACAATCTTTGATCTTATGAGTAGCAGATTGACACCAATAATAGGTGTTTGAAAAGCTCAGGTACATCACCTTCTGGGTGAAGATGGTATCACCAATTTGAATCTCAATCGACTCCTTGAGGTCCCTTGATAGGTAGACCTCAACACAGGCCTATTTTTGCGGGCGAGCGTTAAATAAACGGTCTGGTTTAAGACAAACCACTTTGCCAATAAGCTCCACTAGGGTTTGCATGAAAGGCAAGCAAGTCAAAGGCAAACCAGGAAACTCAACCCAAACAGGAACACGTAATTTTTTGTCATTAGAAACAGAGAAATCACGCGACCGACGCTGAAAAACCAAGAGAGAAGACTTAACAGACCAAGGACCATGTGAGAGAATAACCTCCACATGAGTTGGGTTGGAAAAATGGAAAAGAAAAAATTCTTTGGTAAGGCTTTGAATGCCATCAAGCCAGACTCCGTGAGGAGACCAGGCTTTGGTTACCCATTCATGAAGCACGCTTTTAGGAGGGATTCTACCAACAAAATAGCCAATAAGAGTATTCTTTTCAAGCTAATCATAGGCTGAATCAAAATCTTGAACATGAAGGACAATATCAGGCGTACCTCATGGAATACTTTTGGGATGAACTTGCGAGGTCATTTGTTTAGAGGCGCCATGAGCATCCGCAACAACTCCAACACCAGCATCATTTGCTGTGCAGTGGCTGACTGGAGCCATTAAAAACCTATAAAAACTCCCGCAGTAAATGTCGTATGTATGACACAAGGGATAGTTAAGGCTCAAAAAAGGCAAACCAGATACAAAACCCTAGCAAAGCACATTTTCCCACCCTTCTCTCCAAATTCTTCTATTTAATTTTTAAGGAAGGATGAAGTGTCAACATAAATATTTATTCCTACAAAAATTGTAGAAGATAAAAATAAGCATAAATTTAAGAAGATAAAAATATGCATTCATGAGACCACAAATTTCGGAGCTTAAAAATATTCCTAAAAATTCTCAAGCACTCCAACTCTATATTCAAGGAAGCCCCCTCCATTAGGACCCCAACCTTAGAACTCATACATATCTAGATATTCCTTACAATTGATTCTACTTTTTTTAAGAGATTTTTATATTTAAATTTTATTGATAATCAAATATAAATTATTTATACCTAAAAAATAGAAGCTTCTATTTTGTAAGAAAAGATTCCAAATTATTCAATTGCATTTTTTTTCCTTAATGAAACTTCCTTTTTTCTAAAAATAAAAGATTAAGCCATCCAAAAGACCCCACCCTAAGAATATAGAACTCTATATCACTGATTATATGTAAATATACTGTCACATTAATAACACTGATTAAAATAATAGTAAAATATAAAATAAATTAACACTCTCCGAAGCAGTACTCCTCTCCTAGAAAGCTGTGAAAAAAACAGCCCTTTAAACGTGCTTTAAAATATAAAATAAAATGAACGGCTTGGAATTAGAGTGGAGGTCCCGCAGGCGTTCTTTTAATCCGAAGTATTAAAACAAGAAAAATGTGAAGAAAAAACGAGTCCAACGCTGTCTGCAGCGTAGGCATATGACAGCAATTGGCTCATAAAAAATGATTATATTTATAGAGACATCTCATAATTGATGAGGCATACACATGCAGCGTTGGAATATGACAGCAATTGGCTCATAAAAAATGATTATATTTATAGAGACATCTCATAATTGACGAGGCATACACATGCAGCGTTGGAATATGACAGCAATTGGCTCATAAAAAATGATTATATTTATAGAGACATCTCATAATTGATGAGGCATACACATTAGCCCTTCCCTGAGTGACCTTGTTCAGAACTAAAGCTCACAAGTCAAGTAAGCCATCTTAATGGAGGTGCCCCAATCTCCAACTCAGGTCAAACCCAATCTGGAAAATGTGCTTGGTATGAAGGGCGGAGATGGAGGACCATTTCTTTTACTTTTTTTTTTAATTTGATACAAAGCACCAACTTTGAAAGACAGTCTTACTGTAACTAAATCTGTCCTTGTTACCATTTAAAATGAAAGTTACAAGCCATACCATTTAGGATCTTAATAATCAATATCGATTTAGTGGAAGGCAACAGTATGTCCAAACCCAACGACAGTGATTAGAAACCTGTAATTATAGATAGATCTATAGGAAGATACATATAGACGGGAAAGAGTGAGTAAGAGTTGAGGTGATAGAGACAAGTAATAAATAGGTATAGGTAATAGGTATAGGTAGAGGGAGGGACTTATGCTTAGAACATATTTTCACCTGTTCTTTTGTTTATATATATCTTTATTTCTTTATGTCTCTATCTTTTTATCTATTCCAATCATACACAAAAAGACCACATTTCTCCCTCTCTATCTCTATCTCTCTATATTTAGATATCTCTCCTTCCGTCTTCTTATGTTACCACAATTCCCTCTTTTTATATTTCTCCATTTCTCATATTTCTATTTATTTAACACTTTAATGAAGGATAGATATAGAGAGACAACATATTCAAAGAAGGGGGGAGAAAGAGAGAAAGAGAGAGAGATTAATATATTCTAGAATGCATTAATACATGTACGAAGACACCTTAAGATCCCTAAGGACATCTAGAACCCCTTAAGACATCCTAGGATCCATTAATGCATCCTAGGACCCCTTAAGACATCCTAGGATCCATTAATGCGTATGACAGCAATTGCCTCATAAAAAATGATTACAAATAGAGACATCTCATAATTGAGGCATACACATTAGCCGTTCCCTGAGTGAGCTTGTTCAGAACTAAAGCTCATAAGTCAAGTAAGCCATCTTAATGGAGCTGCCCAAATCTCCAACTGTGGAAAATGTGCTTGGCATGAAGGGCGGAGATGGAGATTCTAGTTATGCCAACAATTCTTTATCGCAGGTACAAAATACCCATTCGATTTCTTTAACGTCTTTTTGTGTTTATTTGATCCAAATCACCCAGTTTGAAAGATAGTCTTACTGTTCTTGGCAATTTGTGTGGGTAAATCCGTGCTTGTAACTATTAAAGCTCCTCCTTGTCCAGAATAAGTACCTTCAATTGTATTTTCACGTTGCTATTATTTTTTCTACCTGAACTACTAAATCTGGGTTTGTACAATTTTCTGAGACAGTTAAACCTGATTGAAGCTTTGAAACCGATTCTGGAGCGCAGCATATACGAGAATATGAGATTGAAGTTTAATAGAGTAGACACATTTAGAATAGCGGATTTCGGGTGTGGAACAGGCCGAAATACACTTGTCGTAGCAGACACAATTGTCAGAGCTCTGCAATGCTCATTTGAGGAGATGCCAGAATTTGAGGTTTATTTCACTGACCTTCCATCAAATGATTTCAATTTGCTGTTTCGAATGTTGCCTCCGCTCCAACAAGATTCTACGGATGCAGACGGTAATCCTCTCTGTGATAACAATCCATTGCCCGCAAGATCTTATTTCGCAGCGGCTGTGTGCGGATCACATTTCAGACGTCTCTTTCCACAGAAAAGCTTACATTTCTGTCATTCCTCTTGCAGTCTCCACTGGATTTCACAGGTGAGTAATTAAAACAATAATTTCTCCGTAGATAACTTTCTTGTCATGTTGAAGAGGAGTGATATGATAAGATGTAAATACAGGTTCCAGAGAGTGTTCAACAGAGAAGCTCTCGTCGTGTGTACGTTTCAAGTGATTGTGAGGAGACAGTGGGGACTGCGTATTTACAACAGTTTAACACAGACTTCACAGCGTTTCTAAATGCCCGAGCAAGAGAAATGGCTGATGGGGGATGCATGTTCATATCTCTGGTGGGTCGTAATCCGGGCACCAGAATAATGGAGGAGCAAGGAGCATTAGGATATGTTGCGCGCCTTTTGGAATATGCATTCGAGGAACTAGTAAACGAGGTTTGTATGATGCCTCCCCTCTCTCTTTCATAATTCATGTTTTCCCCATACCCTAGGATGAGTTATAGTTTAGGAAATTTTCAGTGTGGTTATTTGTTTTGTAGAAGGTGAAATCACAAATACAAAAGATTATCTGATTAGGGTTTCAGGGTATTGTTGGCAGGGTATTGTTGAAAAAGAGAAATGGGAATCATTCTATATCCCTTGGTTTGGTCCAAGTTTAGCAGAAGTGGAGAGTATTGTGAAGAGAGAGGGATCATTTGAAATAGGGAGTATGAGGATGTTAGGAGGAATTTCAATGCATTCAATGATACAATTGAAAAGAGGGGAAGAGAAAATGTTTGGAAAATGGGTGGCAAATCAATATAGAGCACCGTTTGAGACTATTATAGAAGCTCATTTGGGAAGTGAGAGATTGACTCGTGAGTTCTTCTTAAGAATTGCTAAAAGAGCTTCTATTCAGTTTGAAGAGTATATCCAGAAAGAAATAGAGTTGGTTGTTGCTCTTCTCATTAAAAAAAAGAGCACACAATAAATCATATTCATAAAGAGATTTATGATCCCTGTATATGGTGTAGGGCACCTCCTGCATTCTTAAGAGTTAGGATAGTTTTGTGTTTTAATAAAGGGATTGGATCCTTTGGATCATCCCATGTGAAGCTTTTGGTCTGCATTGTAAGGCTAAGGGTCTTTAAGGTGCATTATAAACCTTGAAGTCTCCTTAGACCATTCAGACCATAGATTTAGAGTTAATAGGTGTTGATATTGATTTTGGTGTTTTAGAGGTTTTTGACCTTAGTCCAAGGTCCTTCTATGTTTAGAATCAATTCAAAGATCATTGGAGTCAATTTTGTTGTCAATTTGCAAAAAGTTGCAAAACTGTCAAAATGTTGCTCGAGCAACTTTTCAAAAGTTATTCAAGAAGTTGCATTTTGGTTCCCCAATGGTCACAACTATTACAACGAAAGATTGACCATTGGGATGGAGGTATTTTTGAAGATCTAACACCTTCCATGAAAAAAGAGAAGATTGTACACGTAGTTTAATGATTTTTTTTATGATTTAATAAATAGTTTTTCTTGAGAAAATTGAGTGTGTACTGGCCTATACAAGAAAATTGATCAGATCCAGTGATATAATTTTGTAATTTTGTGAATATACTTTGATTTTCATTTGGTTTTGTTTAAATTGGAGTTGATTGGTAGAAGTTAGAAGGATTTTGGTGAAGACAGTCTAGAAACCCTCTTAATTTTGGTCTGTTCAAAAGATGGTGCCCTAACTTGTAATTTCACGAGTGGATCTTCACGGCCAATTGGGAAATACAAGTTAGGGACATGTATTTTATGATTCCCAAAGCTCAAGAATTCATTATGTGTTTTGCTAATTTAAAGATCAGGCCCTATGCTAGATATCTCTATGTATTTTGCTAGTCAATGAAGCAAATGTGTGTGCAGATGAATGAACATATTTGTGGGACTTGGTAGATTATTGTTTTGGGGTATGTTGAGGTAGTAGAACAATCTTGGATTTCTGAATCCATTCGTTGGTACTTACTATGCAAACCAAGTCTATTCTGGCCAATTAGGGGTATGTGTCTTGTGAGTGTTCAGGGGTGTTGGAGTAGACTTGGTCTCTACAATTTTGGGTTTGTTAAAACATCTTAAAGGGTCCTCAAATCTGTAATTTTTTTACGTAGTCCCATTTTAAAATGAACAGTTGTGTGTAGAAAACCTCGAAAAGGGACCTAGTAGGATTTGTAGGCCAGTAAGGGATAGTGAGGTTGGGAGTGTTTAGGAATCAACTAATAGTTGATTTTAGGTTAAGAGAGCCCAAGTAAGATGTCCAAAACCTTAGATTGGTTGGTTGTAGTGAGAAAGGAAGAATTACATATTTGGAGTCTTGGTGAGGGAAAGGATCCCTAAAGTTTAAATTGAATACAAGTTGAATCTAACATCCAAAGGACAAGGAGAGTGAAAAGAGTGTGAAGAGAACTTGAGGGGTTGATATTCAGCCTATTGATAAGTTTAGTGAGGGTGGATTTCGAGAAGAGACCAAATTCAACATTTTGAGGCTTGGGCCCATCTAAGTGGCTTCTTGCAGTGAAGCTCTCCATCAGTATCTCATCAGTTTTCCATATAAAATATAATTATGTAATACTTATATAATAAATGACTTCCAAATGAATAATTCATAGTGTGCATTTTTATGGTATTATATCTATACATTATGTATTGTAATTTTCTCTCTAAGGATGTATTTCATTTGTATTGTTATTATAAATAATTGATTCAAGTTAATACTATTATTAGATAATAAACATATCTTTTCTTCCCTAGTTAATTATTATAAATAATTGATTCAAGTTAATACCACTTTAATCTCGATAGGAAAAAATAAATTTTGACAATAATGGTTTTCAATGTATATTTTCTCCGTTATAACTTCTCAAAGTTGAACTTATCTGAAATCGATAGTTTTCATCTCCCACCAAATTTCCCCTATCAAATCTACACCATTCAAAAAAAAATTACATATTCTTGAAGATGACTCTCTCCTCTAGTGTTAAATATAATTTTTAAATTCTTTTGGTATTATTTACTATTTTTTAATTTATTTGAAGCAACATCTTCTCGAATGTTAAAATACCTACTTTTTGTATTTTGGAATTATAATATATTAGATCTAATCAAAATTTTATAAAATTTATATGAAAATAATCTTGAATTTGAGCTCTACAAAAGGGTATTTTTTATATTTTTTAAAAATATCATTAAAAAGAGTAGGGGTTATTGAAACATCCATTTTCTGAAATAATTTTATTTCTTTGGTAATTGGTATAAAACATGCATTTAATAGACATTTCCAATTGGAAAAGTTTAACCACTTATATAGCTTACCTAGAATGAATCTAGCTAGACCACATGTTTGACGAAAATTAATTTTTATTTAGAAATACTCAAATTTAGTTGTGCTGATAAGTGGTCCTGAAATGTGACACAACTTTGTGCTTTTACTAGAGATTGATGTATGACTTATACTATTTAATGTTAAATCCTTGGTAGCAAATACATGTTTTAAATATAACTGATTTAACATTAAAACTTACCTGTGTTGAACTTTCTTCAGGAAATGTCAGTTGGGTCATCAGTGATACAAACCCTTAGTGTGGTACCTTCCTCAAACTAGGGGTGACCTACAAAATTCAAATAGATAAGTTTCATACAATCATAACTTGATCATATTAAATATATACTTGATAGTAAACTACACACAAATAAATTTAGAAATATACGTACTGTGGGACTATCACTGCGAATTGAGATGCTTGTGACTCTATCATGGCGAACCGGTCTCACGACATCATCAAACACCACCCTTTGTCAAATAAAACATGTTATTAAAAATGAGCACGCACAAGTGACAAGTATACATGTATTTTTAAACAATCTAAAATACTAAAATTACCTTCCCCTTGTCAACACCAGATGCCTGAACCCCCCCACATTGCCCCCCAGTGGCAACTAGTGAAACCTGCATCAATAGTATGTAATAAGATGATCATAAAAATTAGAAAATACATGTATGCAATATTATAATAAAAGGAAACCAATGAGTACATTAAAACATATTTTTCGTGGAAGTGTCAAGGCCAAATGAAATGGCTAAAAGCATGGAGCCCTCCACATGTGCCATCTCCTCCTCTGTCATCAACTCGACATAAATGAAACACATAAAAAAACATAAGTGGGCAATCATTATAAGAAAATTCTATTAAAAATATGAACATTCAAAATTAAATACAATGTAACAAGTTAACTATTTATTCTTACCGTAACAGTACGAGTCCATGACTCTGTATTCTCCTGATGCACATCTCCATGGGGTGCTTCAGTGCCTGTAGTGTGATGTGTAGCATTGTCCACCTTGAACACATAGTTATATACATCACTATCATTCATCAGACCCAAGCACATATTCTTGCACATAATGAAAGTATGAGGCACATGAACATGTGAGCTTGTGGAGGATGTCGAAGGGCCAGAAGAATTAGTATGAGGAGGAAAAAATGTTGCACTCTTCCTAACAAGTAGATCACTCAAGATGTGAATGGCTCAAATAGTCTATGAGCCGACCTCAACAATAATGTTAGGATGTTGCACTGTAGGAGGTGGTGAAATATTTGGAGGGGGGACATATGTGGAGGATTTCACTCATTGTGCCCCTGTCCTATCCTAGGGAGCGCCAAATATTATGCCCAGGTTCTATCATGTGCTCCAATAATTGACTTTGTGACCAAGAACAATTTCAGCATACAATTTCCGTATGAAATAGGATGGGACTTCCAAATTCCTGTGAGGTGGTCTATCAAAAACCATCCACCTCCCAAAAGTTGTCATGTATTGCATCATTTGTGCAACATTTAATTGACAACTTGGTTTTTTAAGGGTCCACTTTTAAACCGGTTTTGGGATCAACAAAAATGTTACATATGTCATGTTTTTTTTATGTTTAGATCGATAACTTGATCAGAGTCAAGCCCATCATCAAATTGGGCGTGCATGGATTCGTGCCAAAGAAGTGCAACATTGTGTTATTCTGTGAGTTTCTCCATGCTCTCAATAATGGAGTTCAACATGGAAAACATGGGGTGCAAGGTGGGGATATTCGCATATGTGTTTTGATATCCTCTAACCTAATTTAGATTATCTCCTATGAGTTCCTGTAATGGTTGAGGGTTTGAGAATGGTTGATCTTCTAAAGGTGGGGGATTGTTTTGAGGTGGTTCTGGATTGTTCGCGAACTCATTGGGAGGGTTTTCAGATTGGTCTGAATCCATGTCCAATTCAAAAAAAAAAAGAAAAAAGAATATCAATTTCAACCTTACTTTTTATCAGTTCAACTCTAGTTTATAATCAATTTAAAAAAACAATAAACATTATCATATAAAACTTAGTTTTAAAAAAAAAACAATAAATTTCAATTCAAAAACAAAAAAAAAAGAATGAAACTACTAAATTTAACTTACTTTTTAATTGTGGCAAATATTATATCAGATCCCTATCTGTTATAAGATATTCTTGGCTTGGCTTGGATGCTTCAACATTTTCACAATGAAAATGTTGAACACAGCCCCAAGCAACAATATATTATTACTGATGAATATCGGATATTCGATAAATCTTTAGCTTTGGATTTTGCCTTGGATAGGTGTACTGACACCCATGCCTACTCAAAAGTCAACAAACATTTGGGTGCACTTTTGGACGAGTGAAAAACTAATTTTTTCACATCGGTAGTTTTCGGCATACCATGACCCTGCACAGAACCAAAACCCAAATCAATTAGGTGGGGATGACATGCTTAGAGAAATTAAAATTAATTTGGTGGCCTAACCCAAGAATTTAAATGCAATTTTTATCTATGGTGGTAGTATCTTTTAATGACATATCTCACTCAAGACAAAGGGAACTTTCATAATATAAGCATTGAAATAAACTTCTAAAATGTAATCATGATGTTTCATGGAAAAGAATCCCTAGTAAAGGTTGTAAAAGATCTCATTTCTAAATGGCATTGAATCATGTCTCTATGGAAAATGCCAGATTCACTCACACCCTCAAGGAGGAGAATAAATCAGCTAACATACTTGAAGTCCCTTTAGCACTTCTCTACAAATGTGGATATCATGGTACAAATATGTCTTAGGGGATATTTGTACCATGATCCAATATTACTAAATCAATTATAAAACCTAAATATTGACATACTTCCATGGTAATGAGTTGTGTGTAGTGTATAACAAGAAAAATGAGACCATCCATTGGCTTATGGTCCGTCTACACAATGACAGGAAGAAAAATTACAGGCTTTCAAAGCCTGGGTAGGAATTGATACAAGGGATGGTTATTGGACATAGATTATTTATGTTGAGAGGGTTTTTCCCACTTCTAATTACTTGGCTGATAGGCTACACAATTTTAATAATCTAAATGGTTAGATCAAGGAGCTTAGAGTTATGGTGAGCTCCAAAGACGAAGATAAGGAAATGATGTATGTTATTGTACATATGAAGAGTAATCTAGAGGAGCTAAAAAGATATCTTGGTGAAGTAGTTTCCTATACTAATGAAATGGTGTGAATGATGATGAAATCCATTTTATAGGTTCTCCAAGAGGAGTTGGAATACCATTGTGTGAAGTGGAAAAGAAGAGAGGTTGTGTTTGGTTCTATTTAGGAACCTCAAGGAAATTTTTCCTCTACCCAAGGTAAAGATAAAAGAGAATATTTTCTCTAATATTTGAAAGACTGAAATCGGGAGTGGAAATCTATGAAGACCCAAACCATGTAGTCATTGAGTCTATTGGGGGTGGTTTTTGTCTTTGGTTCAAATTTTTCTATTTTAGTTTTCTTATATTTGTTGGAAATAATGGGAAGTGTGTACTAAGAGGGGAGGGGTGAATCAATACCTCTAAATTTTTTATCTCTTTTAACCTTTATCCATTGTGTAATCAATTACATAACCAACCATTTATTCTATATTATCTTTGTGTAAGATATATCAATTCATCAACTTAATCAAACATGTGAAAATTCATAGAAACATTCATGAAAGTAATTTACTCATAACACAAGATATGGTAACGCAGAAAACCCCTGTTAGAAGGTTAAAACTACGGTGGGGATGGCACCAACAAAAACTTGACTATCTGCAGAACGAAAGGGGCTGGTTAAGGCTTACAATTGATCACTTCTGATGATCTACCCTGTTAGGAGTATTATATGGAGACTAGTTAAGGTCTACTCTGTTAAGAGCTTTAGCAACACTATTTAGTGTGCACTCGGTTAAGAGATTTATAATAGGATTGTTAAATCCACCTTCCTTGAAAGGATTTCTTCTATTTGCTACACTTGTTAGGATGCAAAAAAAAATACTTATTGACCTGAGTGTATGCAATCTAGCTATTTCTGATTACAGATCTATTACAATTCACATGTATAATTGTATCACCTAATGTGATTGATTAATACCTTTATTTCTTGGTAGCCTCTATTCTTGGTTCTTGATAACCACTTTCATCTTTTGTTGTTCTTCTTCTTGGAAATCTCACTCTAATCCATAGATGTGCTCATAGGCTACATTCATCCTCTCATGCATAATAAAGAATGATTACAACATCTATTTATAAGATAAATTGACTTAATGTAGTTTCATGTATAAAAAAACTAACTCTATGATCAAAGGTTTACAACTTGACCTTGATCTCCTAGTTTGCATGTTCTTAATCAGTTAGACTGATTAATACAATTACAATAATGTTTCTTTTCCCTTCAGTAATGGTTTAAAAAAAAATCAAGACTCTATAAGGGTATGTGCAAGATCATGAGGGGCCAAACTATGCCCTTAAGTGACAATGAAAAATCAGAAAACTAGGGTTAGTAAACTTGACGTGAAAATTTGAAGTAGCTATCAACCTAATATCAAAAAGTTGTAATATTAGAATTTGTAGGAAATTGAATGTAGTTTCTAAAATAATAGGCCTTTTTTGAAAAAAATTTAATAATGATTGATGAAAAGTATAGATTTCAATGAAGCAGTACAAAAATTTCAGGAAAAAATAAGAAGTAGGTGTATGTTTGACCACCTTAATCATAATAGAATGATAATATGTTTTTATAAAATTTTATATATAAGTAGTAGACTCATGTCTGAATGTGACACATATTTGTTTGTAATTTTATTCCAAAAAAAAAATTAATTATGAATTTTCTTCTACAATGTTTTCAAAATAAAATAACTCCCGTGTCTGACCACCTTAACTCATTGAAAACTTAAAAAAATTCCAAAATAAAAATTCCCCTTATAGTAGGCGAAGCATAGAATGTGACACATTTTTCAGATTTAAAAAATTTTATACCGTTTAAAAGTTATAGTTTTTTTTCAATCAGTATATAAATCAACACTTTTGAGGTAACTCAATTAGAAAATAACTAATAATTACTTATTGAATTCAAAATTTGACAACAATTATATCGATAGAAAGCTGATAATCTCCTTAAGATACCCTTTTCGTTTCATCAAATTTGGGTGAAAAAAGTTGTCAGCAACATTGTTGAAGTTCGGAACTCAGAGAAACAGGGGAAGAACACATTTTTGTGACATTTTTAGAGTTGACCATGTAGGTTTGGTGTACAAAGAAATATCGAGCCTAATCAGGTAGGCGATTTAAAATCGGGTGCTCGATTTTACCCGATATTTTTTTTACCTGAAAATCATGGCAAAATTTTAATTTTAAATTTTCCCTCCCCTTTCTCCCTCCTAATTTTCCCTCCCATTTCTCCCTCCATGTGATATATTATATATCAAAAATTATATATTAGATTATGTATTATATATTAAATATTATATAATATATATTAATATTAAATTTTACATTATATATATCATATATTATATATTAAGATGTGTTTTACAATATATCACATAATATATATATATATATATATATATATATATATATATATATATAGTAAAAAATATATATTCAATATGATATGTATTGTATATTATATATTAAATATCGTTGTATATATAATAAAATGAAGTATAATATATATAATATATATTATATAGGATATATTAATATATAGGTTAATTACACCAGTATAAGACATCCAAAAGGTTTCCAAAGGGGTCATAGAGGGTTTCTAGGGGTCCTAATGCGTGAGAATGTGTACTAGGACCCCTTAGGTCCCTCTGTAACCCCCCAGGACACATTACAACACTCAAGTGTGTGGGACAGACTTGAGTGTTGAAATGTGTCAAAAGGGGTCATGGGGACTTCCTAGGGGTCCTAATGCATGACAAGGTGTACTAGGACCCCTTACGTCCCTTTGTGACCCCTGGGACACATTAGAACACTTAAGTGTGTTCGAAGGGGTCTACAAACCCTTGCGACACACTTGAGTGTTTAAATATGTCAAAATGGGTCATGGGGACTTACTAGAGGTCCTAACCCATGAGAAGGTGTATTAGGACCCTCTTTAACCCCCGGGGACACATTGGAACACTCAAGTGTGTCCCAAAGGGTCCTATGACCCCTTGGGACACACTTGAGTGTTCCAATGTGTCCCCTTGGGTCAAAGAGGGACTTCCTAGCGGTACTAATGCGTAAGGTGTACTAGGACCCCTTAGGTCTATCTTTCACTGCTGGAGACACATAGGAA
>MU223921.1:1225511-1244696 GCA_018584345.1 Thuja plicata | reverse complement strand
ATGATTTAATCACATACCAACTCGTTCCTAACGAGATATGCTAATATAATAGTAGCTACTACCAAAGATAAATTACTAAATCATACCTTCAAATAAACAATGACTCACATCAATAATCAAAGTTGAGTATACCAAGAAGACAAGTACTAGCTACAAGATCCACAAATCCAACAAACTAAGAGATCACATAATACATCCACACAAGGGAATGACTCAGGAAATCCCCACCTAAGGATAGAAGGATCAGAGGCAGAGTTTCTTCCTGTGGAACCTGGTGATATCTCCACAACAACAACAACAATTGAGGATTTTGAGGGATCGCTCAGACCTGTGAAGCCAGGTGGAGATGATACCCGGTACCTGCAATCCTGCATCACCAAGAAGAGATACATATATATGCATATGGATATTCATACAAATCAGATATATGCAAACAGATGACCAGGATCGATACATCGTGTGGACCTCAACTAAGTGAGTAACTATGACTTCGTCCTGAGCGATGAAAACACATCAGACACATATCCATGAAACATAAAACATCATGATAATGGTTAGATTCAAATCCTTTGGTTAGATCCATAAAACATATAAAAATAGATGGTTTTCTAATCTCATAAACATATAAATGATAACCATAAATGAGCATATCAATCATACCATCATCCACAAAATATAAATGTAAATGTATAGTTTTAACCATCATAATAAAATGTCCATGTCAAAAGTCCAAGTATCACCATAGGAGAGGGTATTGCAGCTTTTTCTTATAAAAACCTTATAAAATTCAAAAAGAGATCGAAATCAGATCTGATTGGCTACCATTAATCATATTTTGGCTACTTTTCAATCTGTCAAAATCTCTGTTATTTCATTGGCTAGCAAGTGTCCATGATGGCATCGAAGAAAAGTCATCTTTTAACCCTGATTTTACTTCTAGCGACCTAGTGACTGTGTGATCTCCTTATCGCTTGATATTATTTCTAACTCTATTTTTTTACTGAGACTTAGCGACTATCATTGGATCAAAATTTAGATCAACAGTTATCTCCATGTCACTTAATCTTTTAACTTAACCCTTCTTCTTATGGAGATAATGCGACTAAACCTTCACTTAACTTTTCTTGTACCTTAGGTTACATATGGAGGCTTGGCAACTAATGTATCTCTATGTCACTGAACCAAATCCCTAACTCATGATTTATCCGAAGACCTCGCGACAAACGCCTTCAGTCTCTTTATCGCTTGATTATTTTATCTTCATGATTTCCATCCAGAGACTACGCGACTACCGTTGATCTCCATTTCCTTTGCATCTGACGGTTGTTGCTAAGTCTCCTAATCTTCATATCAACCCCTAAACCTTCTCAATACTTAGCGAATGATGAACATGTGTCTTACTTTTCTTTTGTCTCCTGATCGCTAGATATTTTTTGACTTTGCAACTTTATACCGTGACCACACGAGTACCATTGATTTGGCTTTCATCCTATGGTTGTCACTAAATTTCTTGATTATTAACTTAACTCATATTTTTATCGCTACTGTATGACAACACTATTATTCAAACTGACATCTAACCCAGGTTTATTCAGAGACTTGGCAACTGTTGAAACACCATGTCTCTTGATGATTTCCAAACTACAGGGTTAATCCAGAGACTTCTTGACTACTGTTAGATTTAAACTCTGATCAATGTTTTTCACTGAATCTCCTGATCTTTCACTTAACCCACATTTTATTCTGAGACTTGGCGACAACAGTGAAACCTAAACCTTTTGACTTAACTCATAACCATGGGTGACATTTGGAGATAATGTAACTCTGTAAAATTGAATTCGCCATAAGAAATCACTAACCCTAATCTCATCAAGAGATAACCCGGCTACCATTAGATCATATCTGAGATGAAATGTCTGTGCCAAGTCTTTTGATCTTATGAAGCATATTCTCTTTATTAAGAGACAATGTGACCAATGTGTTTTTCCAAGTCTCCAAATTAGATGGAATATTCATTTTCCTTCATGAGACTAAGTGACTAAATATTTAGCACATGCAAATAATTTCAGACTTAAGTCTTAAAAAGGTAACATGAAAATAGAACCCGTCTAAGAAATTTAGGGATTTTTTGCATTTTTGAATAGAAATGACCCTATGGCTTAGGTTTTTTGACATTTTTTACTAGGTTAAGGGCTTAAAACATTACTTGCAGAGATATGTAAATAATTTTAAATATGATTTTCAATCTTCTAAGTATAAGCATGACATGAAAATTCAAAATTTTACAAGGCAAACTGAAAAATAAGAAATACAACCAATAGTGGCTCTCTCTGAGGATAGCTAAACACAATTTTATGACAAGAATCTCAGAATCTCTGGTTGTATAATTTTTTCAAAAAACAAAGGCTACACAGACTAACCTACTGTAGGAAAGAAACACACTACTGAATGGAAACTATGATACATATAATACATACTTACTTATGCATGATAATTTGATTTTCAATTAAAAAAGGGTTTCAAAAATTGCCCATGCATAGGAAACTCAATTTCTTCTCCATCCATATTCTTCAGAAGATAAGAATCTTTACCAAAGCTTTGAGAAATTACAAAATGTCTAAGCCATAATGAATCAAACTTCTTGTGCTTTCCTTTATCTTCTTCTTTTATATTCCATTGAAGAACAAGATCATCTGGTTGGAATTTTCTATTTCTATCCCTTTTGTCAAAAAGATATTTCATCTTTTGTTGTAACTTTATGTTCTCCTTTTGGCTATCCTTTCTGATTTCATCCAACTCTGTCAATTGCATCATTCTATTTTGCACATTGTCAGAAATCTCTAACTGTTCTTCTTGTATGAACTATTATACTGGCAACAAATTATTGATAGGCATTCTTGATTTCATACCATATACAAGTTCAAATGGTGATTTTCCTATTACTTTCTTGACTGTTACCCTATTAGACCATAGTGCCAATTTCAGCTTTGTATGCCATGCTCTCTTGTTCTTCTCAAGAATCTTATTCAAGATCTTCAATATACTTTTATTACTAGAATCAAATTTTCCATTTGCTTGAGGATAGTATGGGGATCAATATGACATAATTATCCCATAATTCTCACAAAATTATTTTATCTCATCTGACCTAAAACACATGGCATTATCCGTTACTAACTTTATAGGCACACCAAATCTGGTTAAGATATTTTCCATCAAAAATTCAGTAACCACCTTACTTGTTTCCTTTTTTGTATGTATAGCTTCAATCCATTTTGTAAAGTAATCTATGGCTACAAGTATCCAACTGTGTCCACTACTAGATTTTTCTAAAAATTCACCTATAAAATCAATTCCCCACAAAGTAAAAGGGGCTTCTATACTTATAGGATTTAATAATAGGGCTCTTGAAAACTTTAGCTTATTTGTGAATCTTTGACATGGCTGACATCTCTTGACATATGCATGGGTTTCTTTGAATAGGCTGGGCCAAAAATATCCAGCTCTTAGGATCTTGTGGGCAGTAGTCTTGGCAGAAAAATGGCCTCCAAATACCCTAGCATGCATTTCATTTAATTTTTTCTCAGATTGCCTTCGATCTAGAAATAGAAGTAATACACCATTTCTATCTTTCCAATATAAATATCCTTCTACTAAAGCGTATCACTGAGCCTATAATCTAAGGCTTCTCTTTTGGTTATCTGTCATAGCATTAGGACACTTGGCATTTTTTAAGAAAAATACAATATCAACATAAAATGGTTGTTTCTCTATACTTGTAATTGTTTGATCATGTATCTCTGTTTGATTTACTTGTACTAAATCCAATTTCTCCTCTGTCATGCACTTTTCCAAACCTTGACCTCTTACCAATTTTGTAATGTGGATTTCTAGGTTAAATTCCTGAATTCGGTTGATCCACTTACATCTCTTACTAGTCACTTCTGATTTGGTACGAATGTCTTTTATGGCTGCATGGGGAACATATGCCAGCACCTTAGCACAAAATAAGTATAGCCTAAAAGATTTTACAGCTTTTACCAGGGCATATGCTTGTTTTTCCATCATCTCGTAATTCAGTTGTGCAACCTTAAGGGATTTTCTAAAAAAGGCTATTGATGTTCAAATCCTTCATCATCCTTTTGTAACAGAATAACAACAATAGTGTGAATAGATGCAAATGAAAATAAAGAAAAGGGCTTACTATAATCTAGTGATTTCAAAATAGGTGCCTCTTGTACTACCTTCTTTATTCTCTCAAATGTCATTTGAGCTTCCTCATTCCAGTGAAATTTTGCATCTTTCTTTAACAACTTGATAATTGGTTTGACAACCTCTGCAAAATTAGCTATGAATCTTCTAAAAAAGTTTATCTTTCCTAAGAAATATTGTACTTCTTTTATATTTTTTGGAGAAGTGACCTTTTGGATAGCCTCTATTCTCTTAGGGTCTATCTTGACTCCATCCTTGCACACTATATGTCCTAGTAACTCTCCCTCTGTGACTGCAAAATGGAATTTTCTAGGGTTTAGTGAAACACCATACTCTAAAACCTTATTAAAAAATTTCTCTAGATGTTCACATTGATCCCCTGCTTTTTTAGAATATCCCGTCAAGTCATCTTGATAAATAACCATGAATAGATCAATAAATTATTTAAATGCCACATCCATGGCTCTCTGGAAAGTTCTCTTACATTTATTAATCCAAAGGGCATTCTGACAAACATAGGTTCCCCATGGAGTAGTAAAATAAGTCTTGAATTGCTTTGATTCTTTCACAAGTACCTGGTTGTAGCCTGAGAATCCATCCATCATTGATAGAAATTCACAACCAGTTACCTTATGCAACATTGCGTCCATGTTTGGTAAAGAATAGTTATCCTTTAGGGAATCAATATTTAAGTTTCTGAAATCTACACACAGTCTTATGTCACCATTTTTCCTTATTACTGGTACTAGGTTTGAGACCCAAGTTGAGTGTTTGATAGGCTAAATAATTCTAGCATCTTTTAACTTCATCAATTCCTGTTGCATCTTAGGAGCCAACAAAGGATTAATAGGTCTCTTCTTCTCTCTGAATGGTTTCATATCTACCTTGAGTGGGATTTCATGTTGGGAAAGATCCTCTCTATAAGCCTTAAGATCTTCATATGACCAAGAAAAAACATGCTTATGTTTTCTTAGTAGTTTTATCAGGTTGGTTCTAACATGAGAGTTTAATCCTTTTCCAATGTAAACTATTTAAGGAGTGTTCTATGAACCCAAATTTATTTCTTCTAAATCCTCAATCTTGGAATTGCTTATTCCTAATGTTTATTCACTTTGATTAGTAGAAAATTCCTCTAGTTCTACCAGTCCCTTAGGAATCTGGTTAGAACTAAGTTGGACAACCTCATCCCCCAGTATACAATCCTTAACATTAATGACCTCAAGTAGATTATTTCAATCTACACGTTGGTCCTCATAATGGTCAAGGAACTGAAGAAATCTAAGGATGTCTTGGTCATCCTAAAACACTTGCCAGTTGTTAATGTTGTCTGGGACAACTAGTTTTCTTTTGACTTCCACAATTCATACCCCATTTAAGGTCATGTCATTAGTTTTCAAGGAAACATTAGCCAAGAAATCTTCCATAATGTTTCTAAACCTTTCTATCCAATTTATATTACAGGCATCAAAGAATTCTATTTGGTCCCAAATAGCATTCCTATACATTTTCAATCTGTCATTCTTTACTGTATATTTGGACCTTACCTGGGCTACTACTAATTATGACTCACCATAGAATTTTAAATAATTCATACCATGTTTAGTAGAAATTTCTAACCCTAGAAACACAACTTCATATTCTGTTGTATTATTTGTACATTGAAAAGATAGCAGAAAAGAATATTTGAATGTGGTACGTGATGGAGATATAAGTAGAATTCTAGATCCTGACCCTTCTTTTAAACAGGCTCCATAAAAGTAAATTTTCCACAAACCATCACTTTGTATATTTAACTCCTTCACCAAAGGGTCAACATTCTCACATTGGTGAGTACTCCTTTTGATTCTAAAATTGTCTATGTCAATGTCAACACAATAATTAATATCTATATCCTCAAGCAATTCTATCATGTGAGGTTTTCTTCCCTCTCCAGATATCTTTACATTATTTCTAGCTATATTTAAAGTGGCATAGGATAAGTCACATTGAATAATGCCACCCATTGAAAAACTCAATTTTCTAGATAACAACATGCCATAGTGTGGTGGTACATCAACCACTAGTACACTCATAGTTAACACTATATCTGGACACATGGATAATTTGTATGGTAGGTCTTCAATAGTTCCCATAGCAAGGATTTTTCTTGACTCTATTTCATGACATCTCCCATGAGGAGTATCTACTTGTAAACCCATGGACCTCATAATCTATGCAGCCATGATTGTATTGGATGCTCCTGAGTCTATCATACAGTTTTTTATCACCATTCCATTTATAACCAATGTCAAGAAAAAGGGGTCAAAAACCACTGTAGAAGTGTTTGTATTTAAGTAAACTTGAGGGATCTCAAAGATCATCCCCTTAGGTTCTTTTCCCTTGTTGTTGATTTTCTTTTCAATATTCTTTGTTTTATGAGGTTTTATTAGTAACACATTATTCAATACTGATAGAAATTTATCTTTATGTTCTTTTATTCTCATCGTCTCAAGTAATGGGACCTTTACTATCATCAGAGATAGGAACTGTCCCATATCTACTAGAGTATACTTTACATAAGTGGTTTTATATTTTTCTACAATAATATTATTCTCTTCTATTTGAATATTCACAGTAGGTTATTCCCTCCTAGATTTCTTATTTTCCACTTTAGGGGAAGAAGAAATTGCTTCTAGCTCTTTAGCCTTTTCTACATGTAAATCTTTTTGGTCACTAGCTTTGTTTACTAGCTGTTGGTAAACAAATTGTTCTTTTGAATTTAACCCTAAAATACCCAAAGCACTTAAGAACAATTGAATACAACAGTTGGAAAATTGTTATTAAAAAACTAATTTCCCTCTGAATTTAAACGTACAGCTCCCTTATATGAATGCTTTTCAGTGAATTTTGATCTTTTCTAATCTAATGGGGGTATGTTCTTAACCCAAGAATAGGAGAGGTAAACCAACCTAAACCTAGGCAATAAATAGCTTAGGCAAGACAAATTAAACTCTAAATCTAGCCAACTCTGAGATTTCATCAATCAGATTAACTCCCAAAATTGGTAATGCATGAACTTCTACTGAAAATGTAGATGCGAGACTAAAGATTAATAATGAAATGCTCATGAATCAATCTATATCATAAAAATGTTTCCCAACTCAGGATAACAATAGACCTTCCCCTAACTTAACTGTATCAAATCATAATAAAAAAATTTGGTTTGAATACAGATTGTAAATCTAACTTAAAAGAAACATTCAAATTCAATAGAAAGATTAATGAAATGCAATGGAACAATTAAAGAAATGTTATTCAGACATACATGATTGACGCAGCAAAATGTTATCTTTCACACCAAAATTTAGCTGACCTTTGTATTGATTCTGGAAATAGTACATATAGAGTCCCAGATTGGGTTGTTACAAAAAGGGGGTAACCAAAACGGTTCAACTTCCCCAACTAGAAATGATAACCAAAGGTTTATCTATTACAACATCAATCAAAAATTGGTACAAAGAGAGAATCTATTCAAGCTTCAATTTCATTCCCTTTGCCTAATTTAGCCTTACAGGAAGTGACAACTGTGATAACTCTGATGAGCTCCTCATGTCTATTGACATGGACATTGGTGTATTAGATGAGCCACCTCGAATGCTCCTTAGCCAAACTCTTAATTGCATCTATCTAGTCCTTCAATTCTTCCATGTCTTTATAAATACATCCACTCAACTGCTGAAGCTCTGGCACTTTGTCCAAGTGGGTGGAAGATGGCTCTGAAAGCTTGACTACATAATCCAAAAATGATTTTTGCATATTGGCCAATCCTATAATTTATTTTCCTTTCCCACTTGTCTGCAATTCTATGTACAAACCTTGAAGAATCTTAAAGTCTTTGTTCTATTCTTCTTTGATCTTAACATCTACTTGTTGCAACCCCATCTTGGCCTGGATAATCATTTCAATTTTTAACTCTAGACTTTGAAGCCACTCGATTAGAGGTTCATCTCCCTTTTGCAAAATCTTGGCTTTCAAGACCTCTTTGGTCTTCATCTTTACTGCTACATGGAGTGTCAATATGCACTCCTGACACTTCACTCTCTCAGATGCGAGAATTTGCAAATTATTCTTAATGTTATTCCTTTCTATCCCCAATCTCAAGAGAGTGTCAGCCAAATACTCAAAAACTACCAATCCTTCAGATTTGAGCCTCTCAATCCATCCCTTCTTGATCTATGCAAAGTTCCTATCCTCCTTCAACTTGGCTATTATGGCTTGATTCTCCCTGGCATTGGGATGAAATGTGGTCTGAGTACTTGGAATACTAGCAACTTGAGTGAGGAGCTATCTGATGAAGTTAGTTAACTTAGCCACTTATGCCTTTAGTTGAACCTTGGTAGTCTTGATCTCCTTGAGTTCTTCCTCTATCACCACATTAGTATATTTCCACCAGTCCACTTTGGTTTCATAATGAGCCAACCCCATATCAAATGACTACAACTGAAAATTTGAAGCAGTCATATGTTCGAATCTACCTTCCTTAATTGGATTGAATACTAACATAGTGAAGTGCCCAATTTTTGAATCTCTGCCTAATGTGGACATTGTCTTGACTTTCTTAGTCTTTACTGCAGTGGCGCCAGTTGCATGGCCCAAGCTAGAGTGTCTTTGCTAGGAGCCCATTCTTCCACTCTCTTTCTTTTGCACTCAAGAGTGTTCTCTATCCATGATTTGGCATTGGTGACCTTAGTAGAAGACACCAACTCCTCTTTAAATAGTTTCCTAATAACTAGAGGAGTAGACTTTGGCCTTGAAGCAAATGGATTTACTGAGGTAGGAGAAGGGGACACCAATTTGGCTACTGAAGTGACCTTCTACTTTTTCCTCACCACTTCTTCTAATTTTGTGGTTGAAGGAGTATCTTCACCTACCTCTACTATAATAGGGAACCCTCGTCTTAGAGAGTCTTGGGTTGAAGTGCCAAATGGCACATCCACAGTGACTGCTTTAGCAGGCTACTCTGGTTCTGCATCTTTAATAGGTTCCTTTTTTGTTCCAATATTTGGAAGCGGGCCTTCTCCAAAAGTTTTCTTTGGTTGGACTTCCTTTTATGGAGGTTCATCACCTCTCCCAACTAGTTGAGACAAACTCTTGGTCATAGTTAGGAGTGTCCCCAAAGAATTTGTTGCAATGTTGGAAGCATCCTTTGTCGGGGTCCTTTGAGTAGGAGGTTTCTTTTCTGAACTCTTCCTTCTTCCTATCATCCATTCAACCCACTACTTTGTCCTCTTATAAATACCACTCATTAGAGTCTACAAGTCACCAATGGCTTGATCTAACATGGGATCATAACTGATGGAGAGGGGTTTGATCTTCTCGAGATACGTATCATCATCCATGTGATGGCCATCATCTACTAGCCCCTCAACTATGAGATTGACCTTGAAATTTTTTATTTGTTCAATGGTTAATCTAGCATAAAATCTATCTCTGCTCTCTAGTTGATCTCCACAATTAGCCCAGTAGTCTTCAATTTCATCTACATGATGGATAGTGTTGCAGGTCAAAAAGATTTTGATTAAATTTTTCTCAAAGTAACATGTAAAGTGTTGGGTTGTATATTGAATCTTGAACCTTCAACTCAATGTTCAAAGTTCAACATCCTGTTTCCAGTTGTTCAAGCCCGCATTAGATGTGTTACGTAATATTGAATTGTGAACCTTGAACTCACTAGTTCAAAGTTCAAAGTTCAACTTCCCATTTTACATTTATCATTCCCTCTTAAGCCTGCATCCTTTTATGTCTCGGTGTCACGATTTTTAAGGTCTTGAATCTTGAACCATAACCTGTTGAGTTCATAATTCATTTTCCCCTCACACATCATGCGTTAGTTTGTCATATTTATTATATGTGTCAATTCATGGCTAAAGGCATGCGAGATCTCAAAATTTGAACTTTGCGCTTCACAGTTCAATGTTCAAGATACAGAAATGCAATAATGATCAGACACACTTGACACATGCCAAATTTAACTCCCATTTATGAAATTGATTTCTAAAAGGATGGGGAGTGACATCAACTCAGCTAAAATTATAGTTTGTCCGAGTAAGCAGGAAGTGCAATGGGAAGTGGCCAGCTATTGGCGGCGGGAATCATTGATTCATTAAAAGTAATCATAATTACTAAAAGAGGTGATTTAAATGTATGTATTAAGCTTTCCTTTCTTTGCCTTTTCTATTTTCACCTTCTGTTGGAAAGCTAGACAGAACTGAAGATCGTTGAAGGATTTTTCTGCAAGCGAAAGTGTTGGCATCGGTGAGTCTCAAAGTATTTTCTCTCATTTTCCTTTCTAGTTTTTAAGAATTGCATGCTGTAGGAGATGAAATTTCCATTGTTTCATATCTTTTTCCCGAATCAGTGGTGCTAGGAATTATCATGGGTAGTTCTAGTAAGCCAGCCCTATAGGCCAGATTTGTAAAAGAGAACAAGGGTTCTCCTATAAGTATCTATTTACCAGAGATGAGAGATACGGTTCTTGTCAATGACAACATTGTAGAGATTGTTCATAGAGTTAGAAATGTCAAAGCCGAGACTATATCAGCCAAAATCATTGAAAGTAGTTTGTTGGAGGCTGCTGGTTTTCCTGAAGTGACTGCGTACCCTAAATTGGTGGAGTGTAGAAATAGGTATGACAGGGTAAATAAATGTATCTACCTTCCTTCTAGAGAAATGTTGGTGTCTGTGAACTGAAAAACAATAATGGCAGCCTTGAGAATTCCTCCCGTAGAGACTTACGTTGCCTGCAATTTTGAGAAAGATAAAGAAAATTTTCTCTGCAATTTAAAGGATTATAGTAATAACATAGCTAGAGACTAGTTATCCAAAGCTGAAAAAGGAGGTTCCAGACTTCCCAAGCCTCTAAAAAGGGACCATTTGGTAAGAGAGGTGAGAGATATTATTGTCATGTTGAACAGACTAAGGGGGAAACCTAATGACATAATGTGGGAGGACTAGATTTATATCCTCATTCAAACCATTATGATTGATGGAAAATATGTTGATTGGGAGAAAGTAATAGCGGCAAAGCTAGATGAAGAGTTGTCCTAGTCTGCGGAAGCTTCTAATTTCTACATGTCCTCATATATGTTCTATGTTCTATCCATCTATAGAAATTGGGAGGGCTTACCATATCAACTATAAAAAGATGAAATGATGATCTACAAGTACCATTATTATCTATAGGAGGATAGCCTAAGAAATTTCCAGAGGGTGCAAGATACATTCCTAGCCAAGCTGGTCTTTGAGATGAGAGGAAGAATAAATTGCAGAATGTCTGAAGAGGTTATGGAGTTGATTAAGGTTTATGGTAGTTTCTTTTTTCAATTCCACACCTTCAGTTACTTAAGGGTAGGAGGCTTTAGTGGTGAACCTATGAAGCTCCCACGCTATTGTCCAGATAATTACATTCTACTAGAAATATGCAGGAAAATTATTCAGGTCAGATTGAAATTCAAGCTTAAAAGAGGAGTAGGTTCATTCTTTCCTATTGATTTGGGACACTATCACCTTAGATTAACACATGGTATGTCTTCTCCTGATACCAAACTAAAAGTATTCAATCTCCCTTATTATCAAAGTCGCAGCTATTTTGATAGCAAGATATTTGTGGCAAACCATTTAAAAATAGATGCCACCTTCCTACATCAGCCGGGTTCGGAAGACTATTGAGATGACTGCATTGATGAATTAGAGGTTGTGAAAAGAATGCATTCCCAATTTTCACTCGATCAGATTATTACCCTATGACTACCTTTTAAAATTAAAGGGCTTGACACTGATGTGGAAGAGGATGTGATAGAAGCTGAATGTATAAAAAAAAATAATGAAGCAGTGGCCAGGAAAATAGATTGGGGAAAAGAGGAGTTAGATGATTTGAATGATATTTCTGAAAATGTGTTCAAAAGAATAGACAAGTAGTTGAAGGAAATAAGAAAGAAAAAGAAACAGGAAATCCCTGTCTCAGTAACTAGGAAGAGTATAAGAATTTTGAAACTCACCACTTCTCCCACTATTACTAATGAAAATGAGGAATTTCTTTCTGTAGGTGAATCTAAAACTGGAATTGAAGATCATACTGAAAGGGGAGAAACAATCCCTATACAAACCCTAAGGATTACGAGAACCAGGAGCAAAAGGTAAGAAAACACAGAATCGATCCCCTGCATTACAGTTGACTCTGAACAGGAAGAGAGTGGAAAACAACCTAAGAAAGAGGATAAAATGGATAAGAGTCTAAAAAGCCCTCCGAAGATTCAAGTAGCAGGGGAAGACCACCAAAACTTGTTAGTATCAACCCCTTCCACTAATGCTCCTACACCAAAGTGTCCCAACTGGTTGGAGCTTTCGGTTAATAAGAAAAGGAGCATTGTTCCAATATTGGCTCCTGTTGGAGATCTGGTTAGCAAATATCTTGGGAAAACCCCAAGAGGTAAGAATCCAAAGGTAGAGCCATGGTCAATGCGGATACTAAGACAAGACACTGGATGGTAGAGATATTCAAACAAAACTTAGATAAAAACAGTGATGAGGTTACATAAAGTGATTTCTAGGTAGAAAAGATAGATTTGGGCATGTCCACCTAGGCCACTGACTTAAAAAATTTTGTTTCAACCAATAAGAAAATTAGTCACCGAGTGAAAAAGGACGCTGAGAATAAGATCAAATTGAAGCACGCCCTTTGTGAAATGGCCAAGTATATTCAGCAGCTTCATAATCTTCTGCCTCAAGCACTGACAATGGTCCCTTTTGATTTGGATGTAAAGTCCCCTGAAAGTTAGAAATTCCTAGACCAGGTACACAAGGATAGATCAATATCAACATCCTTCTTCAAATGGATGGATAAGGTAAATGAAGAAATTACTAGGTTTGCTAGTGATTTTGATAATGTGATGACAAAAGATGAACAATTAATAAATATAGTAGAAAATGATGTGGAGTTGTGGAAAACGAAAAAGGGGGAATTAGAAATCAAGATGCAAATATGGAGAACATTTATACCTATGGTATAAATAATTTTATTTCTCAAAAGGTAGTGCCTGGAATGGATGAAAATTCACTGTTCATGGTCAAAGTGAATTTGGAATGGGAAAGTTCATTATATGAATATGAGATAGAAGAGTCATCTCAGATAATTGAAGCCTAGATCAACTTGAGAGACACCTTACTGGCTCAAAATGAATGTATAGGGTAGATCATCGAACTAGAGAATGAAGCCAGCGGTGAAATGTCTAAGGTGCTTCCCTAATTCCATAAAAAGTTGGAAAACTTGAAAGATACCAAAGAAATTAGGATGAATGATTATTCAATCCTAGCTCATGTGGAATTGGCGGTGGTGTATGGCGATGAACATCTGAAGGTGATTGCAAACAAAACCCAACAGACATAGTGCTTCAAAGATGTTTAGCTGCAAAGGTTTAAAGCAGCTGCCAAACCAAACCAAAAGCTGAGACATAATTTCTCCATGGCGTTCGAGGAATGGAAGACGATGAAAAATTCCATGAACACCAATGTTGGAGCTACAGTTGGTCAATCGGCCATTTAGTTTCATAAGTAGTTTTCTCTTTTAGTTTGTTTCCAAAGTTCTTTTTTTTTTTTGAGGCAGTTAGTTTTAAAAATTGAATTAATCCCTGTGTGGCTATATATGATATTTTGGACAACCAAGTGAGGGTCAGTTCTCTGGAAAATAAACTCCTTTTATTATCTGTTCTATTTTTAAGTTATTCTTGTGGTAATGATACTGGATATTTTCAAGTATATGGATATATGTTATCAGTTGGTAATATAAGCAGATTTTATCATTTTGTGGATCAGTTGGTCTATCAGAATGCATGGTTTTGATTTTAGTTGGAATTAAATGAACATGTTATTATGATCTATGAAAAATATATTTGGGATTTATTCAGTAATATTTTAAGATCTATTATCGTAATGAATCAGCCATTTTTTTGTTTTTTTTTTAATAAGGTTCGAGTCAGTTGGCTTGTATATCTTATTGATCTTTAAAGTCTTAGAATAGTTAATCAGTTATCTATGGAAATGTGAATCACGGCCTTTCATGCTTTTTGGTCAAAAGTATACTTAAAAAAAATAGATGTTTATGAATAAAAGGTTTTATTGAAAATCCTTCTTGTTTAAGGCAGTTGCGCCTTTGAATGCAAAGAGTGTGGTTGTGAGTGACTCACTCAATTGTTAGTGCATTTCTTTCCTTTTTGTGTTTGGGTTTTAAGAGTCTTTGATAGTTATATTTCAAGAAGGAAAAATCTATTCACTAACATATTTTTGGCGACTCTGCTAGGGAGCATGTTTAAAAAGACCAATATGCATTTTTGTTTCCAAGTGAGAGAAGATCATGGTATTGCCTATTGATGCGGTACCTGGTGAAGAAGAAGTTCCCCCTGTCCTTCAGCCTGACTTACACTTTTTAGATACTCAAGAAGACATTATTTATGATTTAGCTATTTTGGCCTGGAATGTAAGGGAAAGTGATCAACAATATCAATAGGTTCGATTGGTGATAGAGGAGGAAGAAGAGATTGGGGAGTGGTTGAGAGGACTTCCCATAGCACAAGAAGCTATAGTGGTGGACAAAGAAGCTCAAGACCCACAAGGACCTTAAACTTGGATTCTCGTCCTTATACTAGGTCCCAGAGGAGAGAAGGTATCTTTGATAATTTTTATCAAGTTTTGCAAAAAAAATTCTTTCCTATTACATTTACCCCTAAGAAGAAAGCAAAAATTAGGCCTTCCTCTCCCCCTAAAGTTTCCCCTAAAGCATCTTCAAGTCAATCTAATTGGTAGGCTTTAAAATTATCTAGTACTCAAATTCCCCCCATTATAACCATCTTCCCAACTTCAATCATGTCCCATCCCTGGGGAGTTGTAGTAGGTCCTCTAAATGTAGGAGGAAGCCATCCCTTACCAAAAGGGGCTTGAGATGTGTTACCTACATTCTATGGAAATGGTAAAGTTTATGTAGACAACCATTTGAATGCATTCAATACTGCTTGTGGGATTTTAGCTGTCCAACATGAAGATGTTGCAATTAGATTATTTGTACAAACCCTTGCTGAATCTATTGCTGACTAGTTTTACCATTTGCTGAATGGTCATATTACCGATTGGAACTCAATGAAAATGGCCTTTGAAGCTCATTTCAAATCTTCTAAAGATGAAAACTCCCTCTTGCTCCAATTGTCCCAGTTAAAGAAGGAGATGCACGAGCCTATGACAGATTTCGTGGCCAAATTCAACAAGATCCTATATTAGATCCCTAATGCTAAAAGACTGAATGGTGAAAATAAAAAAGGCTTCTTTGTCAATACAATGCCTCCTGACATAGGCTATTAATTGAGATGAGATAGGGTGGCTAAAATAGCGGCAACCCAAAACCTTTCAGTAGAACTTGAGGATGACCTCATAACAATGGGAAAATGGAGAAGAGATGTTCAAACATCGACAAATCAAGCCTCTACTTCTGGCTCTAGTGACCCACTAGTATAGAGATTAGTAAATTATATGATTATCCTAAAGAGACAGATGCCAAAATCCCCTCCTGCTCCATACCAAGATGTTTCTCATAGATATCCAAGTCAGGGGATAGGAAATTACGAGAAATCATCAAATACTCTGTCGTTCCAGCAAAGACTACAAATTGAGCCCCCTCCTGTAAAGGGAATATGTGTATTTTTCATTTGAGTGATGAACATGATGGAGATTCATGTCCTAAGATGGTGTGATTAAAACAACTAGAAGCTAACAAAGAAAGTATTTAGGAGATCCCTATTGATGAAGAAAACTCTAGACGACCTGGTGACTCTGTAAGTTACTACCTAGAGTATGAGTCTTATTCTGATCGTGGTGGTGACATTTTAATTACTCTGGAGGAACCTTCTTGCTTTGTGCTCACTAGGGGTCAACAAGGAAGAAAAAGTACCAATTGAGTCTCGCATCCATTTCAAAATAAAAGAGAAAAGGAGCATGTGAATACAAGTGGCAGCTCAAAGATGGATGAAAAAGCAGGACTAGAGGTAAAGACTCTAAAAAAATCAGACCCTGATTCTTCCTTCAATTTTGATGATTTTTGTAAATCTTCCAAGATTCAGATTTCTCCTGTTGAATATTTGAAGTTAAATCCCAATGAGTTGGATAAATTAGTGAATTTTGTAAAAGGATCATCTCCTGAAGTTGTAGCAAATCAAATAAATACTATGTCTGTTCACGAAACTCCTATAAACTAGAATTCCATTTCCCCTGAAAATGTTCAAACTATCCTTAGTTAAGAATCCTTAGAACTTTCTCAATTTTTAGGTAAACCAGAACCTTTCTATGTATCTATGTTCATGCATGGTCATAAACTTATTAATCGCATCATAGACTCAGGGGCGTCAGACAATATAATGCCTTCATCTGTAGTAAAAGCCCTAGATTTTCCCTTAACAAAGACCTTTGGAAAATGTTACTCGATGGATTCTAAACAAGTCCCATTACTTGGTCAAATCAAAGATGCTCAAGTTTCATTAGCCACCTATCCCAATAAAAGGCTAAAGTTAACCATCCTTGTGGCTGACATACCTGCTAGCTTCAGTATGCTCTTAATTCAAACCTTCTGCCAGGACTTAGGAGGAGAAATTAAATTATATTGGTCACAAGAAATAATCTCCATTGGCAATCAAAAGGTAATCTTACAACCTGAGACCAAGTCAAAATATACTATCTTCCCATTTGAAGATCCCAGAGGTCAGATCTTATACCAAGAAACATATTTTGCTAATTATGTGATATTACCTGAAGAAGATATTGCAGAGTTGAAACCTCCCAGAAATGAAGGAGTTTGGATTCTTGAGTTTGACGGAAGTTGCTCCTCTATAGGTTCAGGTGCAAGAGTAGTTTTGATATCTCCTATTGGTGAGAATTTTCCTTTTTCTTTTAAACTAGAATTTGAGAATACAAATAACACCACTGAATGCAAAGCATTGCTGCTCGGTATTCAAGAAGAAAAGAAGAAAAGTGTCAAAATTCTAAAAGCTAAAGGGGATGCTAAGCTAATCATGAAGCAGGTGAGAAGAATATATGTAGTAAGGAACAAGTGGATGAAGCATTATAGAAATAGGGTTTGGGATGAAATTGACAGTTTTGAGGCATTTGCAATTGAGGCAGTCCTTAGAGAGCTAAATTCTAGAGCAGACATCCTAGTCGGTTCTGCAGCATTACTAATTCCCCATCTTGACTTTGACAACAATCAATATACTATAGAGCTAGTTCACTGACCTAGTGTGCCAGACAATGCTAATTCTTGGCAAGTCTTCAGTGATGACACTCATGTGTTGACATTCTTACAGGGTATTGAAAAATTCTCCTCAGTATTTTTTGAAGGTTCAGAATTTAAGTGTCAGGAGTTTTGTGCAGATGAACAGGTGAACAAAAGGGTAGATATTGTGCAATTGAAGGGAAACCATATCCCTAAGGGCCTTGTAATAATGGAGAGCCTGTTTGACTATGGTGATTGTTTTATCGGTCAACCTTAAGAGACCAGTGGTAAATAATCTGGTGATTTTGAGAAAATAAATATAGGTAGTGATGAAAATCCTGGATATGTGAATCTAGGCACTTGTTGTAACCCGGAAGAAAAAGTTGTGTTCACAAAATTATTGAAAGAGTTTAAAGATGTGTTTGCCTGGTCATATGAAGACTTGAAGGATTTTAAAAATGAATAGTTTCAACATCACATCCCATTGAAACCCGGCGCCAAGCCCTTTAGGCAAAAACTGAGGAGCTATAACCCTAGGGTCTCTGATGCCATTTTTAGAGAAGTGGAAAAAATGTTGAGTGCCAGGATAATCTACCCAATTCACCATTCAACTTGGGTCACGAACATAGTACTAGTTTGCAAGAAAAATGGCAAAATCAGAATCTGTGTAGATTTCAAAAACTTGAACCAGGCTAGTCTGAAAGATAACTTTGCTCTTCCCAACATGGATCACATTTTGCAGATGGTTGTAGGTTCTGAAATGATGTCGATGCTAGATGTTTTTTAGGGTACCCAAATCAGTGTAAACCCTAGCGATCAACATAAAATAGTGTTTACTACTCCTTGGGGTACATTTTCATATAATCGAATGCCATTTGGGTTGATTAATGCAGGAGCCACCTTTCAACGTGCGATGAATTCCTCTTTTAGTCACCTGCTGAAAAAGATAATTGTAGTATACCTTGATGACTTGACCGTTTTCTTTCATAAGAGGAATAAACATGTAAAATATTTGAAGCTCATTCTGCAAGAGTGTAGGAATCAAGGGATATCACTAAATCCCAAGAAATTTGTCTTCTATTTGAAAGAGGGAAAGTTATTGGGTCATATAGTCTCGAGAGAGGGAATTAATATTGACCATGAAAGGGTCCAAGAAATACAACAATTGTGTTTACCCTCTAATAGGAATGGAATAAGATCTTTCTTCGGGTAAATTAACTTCTTAAGAAGATTTGTACCTAAATTCTTAGAAATGACTAGGCCTATGGTAAACCTGTCAAGTGAGAAACAAAGTTTCAAATGGTCTGAAGAGGCCAAGAAATCTTTTGAGGAAGTAAAGAAGGTGATTGCTCAAGCTCCGGTGCTTGCTCACCCAGATTTCTAGAAATATTTTGTAATACATTATTATGCCTTAGGACATACCATGTCTAGTGTCCTATTGTAGAAAAATGAAGTGGGTGAAGATGTCCCCATTTCCTTCATGAGTGTGTTGTTATGGATTTTTCTTGTATGAATCACAGTGCTTGAAATAACTACTTGAACACCATGCTTCCTAATACTAATTCAGGGACAAGAAAAGCCTAATTGCTAAGGACTGGATAAGGTCCTTCTTCATTTTTGAGCTCCACATATACTCAGGCAGGTTTTACCTTTTATGATAACTGTTTACACAGTATGTTATAATGTGG
>MU223921.1:1206800-1219186 GCA_018584345.1 Thuja plicata | reverse complement strand
AAAACCACACTGTATTCTATTACTGTATTCTGCTTCAACATATCCAGACAAGAAGCTTTTCAAAATATACAAAGATACAGAAATATAACTTACAATAAAATTTCCAAGACCAATAGGGACCTGCTCTTGGCAGAGCAAAAGGAACCCTTACTATTACAAAATTTTACATATATATAGGTTTGAGACTACCTTGGGATCCATAAGGATGCAACAAGCTTCGGATAGTCTCAAAACCCTAACCCTAAAGATGCAAGACAAAGAAAGAGAGAGAGAGAGAAGAAACAACAAGATGACTGAGTCAAATAGGTGAAATCTGATATGTCTTTGTTCTTCTCCCAACCTTGCAACTGCAATCTGATTTGTAAGTGGCAGCTGGTGTAGTTATGTAAGTCCTGAAAGTTGTTCTCGCCTGCTCACCTACATTTCCTTTTGAAATAACTGTCCATCAAGTCCATGAACAGTGAAGCAACATGGTACCTCATTTATCGTCCAAAATCTCCTCCTCCACTAGTAGACGCTATGCTCATGGTAGTACTCATGTTTGTAAGAGCCTGAATCTCTGACTGGATGATATTGAAACAAATCTAAGCACAACACTCTGTACTTCTTAAAAATCTTGATCACCCAACAACACTACAACAGCTCTGAATATCACCTTTGCTCTAAAACAATAACTTTGCCCTGAGATCACAAACACGGTGAATAGGAATGAATGCACGATCCCTTTTTTATAGCCATAAGATTCAGAGTACATGGCTCAAAGTTCAGAAATGTCAGTTCTGCCATTAATCTGATATGCCATGAAACGTTCAAAAACCTAGCCGTAGTCAAGCGAGGTGACAGGAAATCAAATTCAAATCATGATAATTTTGGTGCATCGTAAAATGGTTAAGACAGCTGACATGGCACTCTGTGATTCATCCTCTGTCACATCCTCCACTTGGCACAACTTTTATATATCCTGTTATCAGGCGACCTCGCGACCTCATTAAGTCTCTTTATTGCAAGCACTTTTCCTTAACCATGGTTTACTCTTCATACTTGGCGACAATGTAATTCCTTTACCTCAGCAAACCCAAGTCTTTCTGGCGATCAGGCGACTATAGAAAAATCTAAGTCACGGGGAGTTAACCTTAACTCAGCTTTGTTCATCAGACTACGCGACAAGCCATTTACCTTTTAACACTTCATTTTTATCGCCAAGTCGCTGGATGTTCATTTCTCTTTTCAAGACTTCATGACAACACTTTGGTCGCTTAGTCAAGAGATCCTGTGTCTTTACCTTTAACTTGAAGCACGTGCCCTTTTCGGTTTATAGCGACCTCGCGACATACCCTAATCGCTTAGTCAGAAGCACTTTTTCCCTGGGGCACTTTTATCACGAGACTTAGCGACCACTGTCAGATCCTTTCATCTCCTCATCGCACGGCTGTCTTTTAATCACCTTAGAATTTCACATACCCTTAAAATATCAAGAGACTTCATGACAGAGGGTAAACATGCCTTAGTCTTGTTATCATGTGATCCTCTTCCATCTTCTAGCGACCTCCTGAAAACCACTAGCTCTCTGACAGATGTCATCTTTTGTTTTGTCCTCTTTATGCCCACTGGGAATCTGATTCACCGCCCTGATCTGGCGACATCCTGACTGAGGGAAATCTCTTAGCATGAAACTGTTAGTCGCTGAGTCGTGACTGTTATCCACTAACTGCCAAATATCACGAGACCACGCGACTGAAGGAAAAGCCTTAACTGTTTGACCAAGCTGATCTAGCGACAACGCAACATGAAGAAAGCGCAAGGTCGGGAGACATTTCTTTGACTGGCCACTTCTTCTCGCGATCACCCGACTGAGGCGGGTCCCATTCCTTTCAAAGCTCATAACAAGAAATCAAGCGACAACCTGACTGAGGAAAGATCGCTAAGTCTCGATACACTGAGAGAATATTCCATTTTTTAATGAGACTAAGCGACACAAGGCAAAAGCGAAGTCGGGAGATGTTTTGGCATATTCATTCTGGGTTATGCGATCAAGCGACCTGACTTAAAGCACATGCCTTTAGTGACTGAAAAAGGTAACGAGGAAACATAAGACATGGCTAAGGGTTTCAAATACATCGTTTAACACTTGGCCTTAGGGTTTTTTCAGGGTTTTGACAATTTAGGCAAGGAAGAAACATGAAAACCTGAAAATTTGCAGAGAGCAAGGCAAGGAACAGGGCAAAACAGAAAAAATAGGAAATACAACCAACATGTGCCATTGAAGAAACATAAGCTAAAGTACTCTCCCATGGAAAAGAAATCTTTTTTAGTGGTAAAGGCTATCAAGCAGTTCTGATATTACATCCTTGATTTGCACTCTACCATCTATGTACCGAATTCAGCTATCAAGAGTATTCTAACTTAGCAGGAGGTGTCTATGAATAACAGGGCAACATGGGTAGCAAAGGTGCAAGAGTTTGATTTAGAAATAAAACCTACCAAATTAGTAAGGGGTTAAGGACTCTGTAAGTTGATTGCAGAAAATGAAGAAGAATCAGAAGATAACATTCCCTTGTCTCTATTTATTGGACTAAAAGATGTATGGTTCTCGAATGTGGCCTTTTATTTGACATATGGAGAATTTCCAAATCACCTCATTGCAAAAGAGAAAAGGAATTTGAAATTAAAAGTAGTTAAGTACGTTATTTTTGATGACATATTATACAAATAAGGCTTAGATGGAACGTTCCTCCAGTGTGTCGATGAAGATCAGAAAAAGAAACTGCTTCAATCCTTTCACAACGAAGCTTGCGGTGGACACTTCTCCTCCTCAGTAACAACATTCAAGATACTAAGGAACTGTTACTATTGGCCCAGAATGTTCAAAGATGCTTACAAGTGGGTAGCACAGTGCAAAAAATGTAAGCTATTCTTTGGAAAACCTCATTTGGTAGCCTTACCATTAAGACCTATGGTTATTGAAGAACCATTTAAGAAATGGGGTATAAACTTCATAGGACCTATAAATCCTCCTTCAAGTGTGGGTCATACTCATATTCTAACCATGAAAGACTATTTTAATAAATGGGCAGAAGCCATTCCCGTAAGAAAAACCACTTCAGAAATAGTCTGTTCTTTCCTAA
Source organism: Thuja plicata (assembly GCA_018584345.1). Lineage (NCBI taxonomy): Eukaryota > Viridiplantae > Streptophyta > Pinopsida > Cupressales > Cupressaceae > Thuja > Thuja plicata. The sequence continues at coordinate 1,216,061 of MU223921.1, read as the reverse complement.
AAGAAAATATTTTGGTAAGATTCAGAGTTTCGGCAAAGATAGTAGCTGAAAACACACAAAAAATTTCCTGTTTTGAAATGCAGCTTTTCTGTTACAATAATGGAATTCAATTGTCACACTCATCTAACTACTTTCCTCAGGGCAATGGTCAGGCCGAATCAACTAACAAGAATTTGATTTCTATAATGAAGAAGTTAGTTGATGATAATGCCAAAGACTGGCACAAAAGGTTGCATGAACCACTACGGGCATATCACACTTCACCAAAAACAGCCATAGGAATATCATGTTTTGAACTAGTATATGGTGTAAAAGCTCAGCTTTCTCTCCCATTAGAACTAGCTACTGCTAAGTTACAAAAGGTGATTGAAAACCAACTTTTCTACAATAGTCTGGAGAAAAGGATCATGTATTTGTGCAAGATTGAAGAGGAACGGGAGCATATTGTAGATCAAATCACTAATCACCAAGCTAGGGTGAAAAAGATCTTTGACAGAAGAGCTCGAACCATGAAGTTCATGATAGGGGATAAAGTTTTGATGTGGGACAAAAGGCGAGAACCCTGGGGAGCACACAACAAGTTCAAGTCATTATGGAAAGGACCCTTTGAGATTAGCCAAGAACTTGGTCCTAAATATTTCAGATTGAAGTATGCTGATGGAACAAAAATACCCTTTTCCTTTAATGGGCAAGATCTCAAGCTTTATGAGCTGTAAGTTGCCAATCTTTCATGCACATATTGTTTTGTTGTGTCTTAGGTTGAATTTTTCTTTCTTGTAGGCCAAGTTTTGTGTAGAACCAGAGACTTTTAGAGTTCTTTGTTTCATCCCTCATGGTCCTATCCCCAGTCACAGCCACCTATTGTAGGTCAAAAAGCTTTTGATTAAATTTTTCTCAAAGTATCATGTAAAGTGTAGGGTTGTGTATTGAATCTTGAACCTTGAACTCAATGTTCAAAGTTCAACATCCCATTTCCTACTGTGCAAGCCCACGTTAGATGTGTTACATAATATTGAATTGTGAACCTTGAACTCACTAGTTCAAAGTTCAAAGTTCAACTTCCCATTTTACATTTATCATTCCCTCTTAAGCTTGTGTCCTTTTATGTCTCGGTGTCATGATTTTTAAGGTCTTGAATCTTGAACCATAACCTATTGAGTTCATAATTCATTTTCCCCTCACACGTCATGCGTCAATTCATCATATTTATTATCTATGTCAATTCATCGCTAAAGGCATGCGAGATCTCAAACTTTGAACTTTGTGCTTCACAGTTCAATGTTAAAGATACAAAAATGCAATAATGATCTGACACACTCGACACGTGCCAAATTTCACTCGCATTTATGAAATTGATTTCTGAAAAGATGGGGAGTGACATCAACTCAGCTAAAAGTATATTTTTCCCAAGTAAGCAGGAAATGCGATGGGATGTGGCCAGCTATTGGCAGCAGGAATCATTGATTCATGGAAAGTAATCATAATTACTAAAAGAGGCGATTTAAATGTATGTATTAAGCTTTCCTTTCTTTTCCTTTTCTATTTTCACCTTCTGTTGGAAAGCTAGATGGGACTGAAGATCTTTGAAGGTTTTTCTCTGTAAGAGGAAGTGTTGGCATCAGTGAGTCTCAAATTATTTTCTCTCATTTTCCTTTCTAGTTTTTAAGAATTGCATGTTGTAGGAGAGGAAATTTCCATTGTTTCGTATCTTTTTCCCAAATCAGTGGTGCTAGGAATTATCAAGGGTAGTTCTAGTAAGTTGGCCCTATAGGCTAGATTTGTAAAAGAGAACAAGTGTTCTCCTATAAGTAGCTATTTACTAGAGATGAGAGATACGGTTCTTATCAACAATGACATTGTAGAGATTGTTCATAGAGTTAGAAATGCCAAAGCCTTGATTATATCAGCCAAAATCATTGAAAGTAGTGTGTTGGAGGCTATTGGTTTTCCTAAAGTAACTTCATGCCCTGAATTGGTGATGGAGTGTAGAAATAGGTATAATAGGGTAAATAAATGTATCTTCCTTCCTTCTAGAGAAATTTTGGTGTCTCTGAACTGACAAACAATAATGGCGGCCCTAAGAATTCCCCCTGCAGAGACCTATGTCGCCTTCAATTTTGAGAAAGCTAAAGAATATTTTATTTACAATTTCAATGATTATAGTAATAACATAGATAGAGACTAGTTATCCAAAGTTGAAAGAGGAGGTTCCAGACTTCCCAAGCATATAAAAAAGGACCATTTGGTAAGAGAGGTGAGAGATATTATTGTCATGTTGAACAGACTGAGGGGGAAACCTAATGACATAATGTAGGAGGAATGGATGTATATCCTCATTCAAACCATTTTGACTGATGGAAAATATGTTGACTGGATGGAAGTAATAGCGGCAAAGCTAGATGAAGAGTTGTCCCAGTTGGCGGAAGCTTCTAATTTCTACATGTCCTCATATCTGTTCTATGTTCTAGCCATCTATAGAAATTGGGAGGGCTTACCTTATCAACCGTGGAAAGATGACATGATGATCTACAAGTACCATTATTATCTACAGAAGGAGAATAACCTAAGAAATTTTTGGAGGGTGCAAGATACATTCCTAGCCAAGCTGGTCTTTGAGCTGAGAGGAAGAATAAATTGCAGAATGTCTGAAGAGGTTATGGAGTTGATTAAGGTTTATGGTATTTTCTTTGTTCAATTCCCCACCTTCAATTACTTAAGGGTAGGAGGCTTTAGTGGTGAACCTGTGAAGCTCCCACACTATTGTCTAGATAAATACATTCTACTAGAAATATGCAGGCAAATTGTTCAGGTCAGATTGAAATTTAAGCTTAAAAGAGGAGTAGGTTCATTCTTTCCTATTGATTTGGGACACTATCACCTCAGAACAACACATGGAATGTCTTCTCCTGATATCGAACTGAAATTATTCAATCTCCCTTATTATCAAATTCGCAGCTATTTTGACAGCAAGAAATTTGTGGCCAACCATTTCAAAATTAATGCCATCTTCCTACATCAGCCAGGTTTGGAAGACTATTGGGTTGACTGCATTGATGAATTTGAGGTTGTGAAAAGAATGCATTCTTGGTTTTCACTGGATGAAATTATTACCCTGTCTCTACCTTTTAAAATTAAAGGGCTTGACATCGATGTGGAAGAGGATGTGACAGAAGCTGCATGTATAAAAAATAATAATGAAGCAGTGGCTAGGAAAATAGATCGGGGAAGAGAGGAGGTAGATGATTTGAATGCTATTTTTGAAAATGTGTTCAAAAGAATAGACAAGTGGTTGAAAGAAATAAGCAAGAAAAAGAAATAGGAAATCCTAGTCTTAGTAACCAGGAAGAGTATAAGAATTTCAAAACTCACCACTTCTCCCACTATTACTAATGAAAATGAGGAATTTCTTTCTGCAGGTGAATCCAAAACTGGAATTAAAGATCATACTGAAAGGGGAGAAACAATCCCTTTACAATCCCCGAGGATTACAAGAACTAGGAGCAAAAGGCGAGAAAAGGCAGAATCGATCCCCTGCATTACAATTGACTCTGAACAGGAAGAGAGTGGAAAATAGCCTAAGAAAAAGGATAAAATGGATAAGAGTCCAGCAAGCCCTTTGAAGATTCAAGTAGCAAGGGAAGACCACCAAACCTTGTCTGTATCAACCCCTTCCACTAATTCTCCTACACCAAAGAGTCCCAACCGGTTGGAGCTTTCAGTTAATAAGAAAAGGAGCATTGTTCCACTATCAGCTCTTGTTGGAGATCTGGTTAGCAAATATCTCAAGAAAACCCCAAGAGGTAAGAAGCCAAAGGTAGAAGCCATGGTCGATGTGGATACTAAGAAAGGACACTGGATGGCAGAGATATTCAAACCAAAGTTAGATAAAACCAGTGATGAGGTTACAGAAAGTGATTTCTATGTAGAAAAGATAGATCTCGGCATGTCCACTAGGGCCACTGACTTAAAAGTCTTTGATTTAGCCAATAAGAAAATTAGTCACCGAGTGAAAAAGGACGTTGAGGATAAGATCAAATTGAAGTAGGCCCTTTGTGAAATGGCCAAGTATATTCAGTAGCTTCATAATCCTCTGCCTCAGCCACTGACAATGGTCCCTTTTGATTTGGATGTAAAGTCCCCTAAAATTCAAAAATTCCTGTACCAGATACACAAGGACAGATCAATATCAACAGCCTTCTTCAAATGGATGGATAAGGTAAATGAAGAAATTACTAGGTTTTCTAGTGATTTTGATAATGTGATGACAAAAGCTGAACAATTACTAAATATAGTAGAAAATGATGTGGAGTTGTGGAAAAAGAAAAGGGGGGAATTAGAAATTGAGATGCATAATATGGAGAATTTTTATACCTATGGTATAAATAAGTTTATTTCTGAAAGGGCAGTGCCTGGAATGGATGAAAATTCACTATTTTTGGTCAAAGTGAATTTGGAATGGGAAAGTTCATTATATGAACAGGAGATAGAAGAGTCATCTCAGATAATTAAAGCCTAGATCAACCTAAGAGACACCTTACTAGTGAAAAATGAATGTACAGGGAAGATCATCAAACTAGAGAATGAAGCCAGTGGTGAAATGTCTAAGGTGCTTCCCTACCTCCATAAAAAGATGGAAAACTTGAAAGCTGCCAAAGAAATCAGGATGACTCATCATTTGATCCTAGCTCATGTGGAATCAATGGTGGTCTATGGAAATGAAAATCTGAAGGTGATTGCAAACAAAACCTAACAGACGCAGTGCTTCAAAGATTTTTGGCTGTAAAGGTTTAAAGCAGCTGCCAAACCAAACTAAAAGCTAGGACAAAATTTCTCCATGACGTTTGAGGAATGGAAGACAATGAAAAATGCCATGAACACCAATGCTGGAGCTATAGTTGGTCAGTTGGCCATTTACTTTCATAAGTAGTTTTCTATTTTAGTTCATTTCCAAAGTTCTTTCTTTTTTTTGAGGTAGTTAGTTTTAAAAATTGAATTAAGCCCTGCGTGGCTATATATGATATTTTGGATGACCAAGTGAGGGTCAGTTCTCTGGAAAAGAAACTTCATTTATTATCTGTTCTATTTATAAGTTATTACTGTGGTAATGATACTAGATATTTTAAAATATATGGATATATGTTATCAGTTGGTAATATAAATAGATTTTATCATTTTGTGGATCAATTGGTTTGTCAGAATGCATGGTTTTCATTTCAGTTGGAATTAAATGAACATGTTGTTATGATCTATGAAAAATATATTTTAGATTTAGTCAGTAATATTTTAAGATCTATTATTCTAATGAATCAACCATTTTTTTGTTATTTTTCTGATTAAGGTTCGAGTCAGTTGGCTCGTATATCTTATTGATCTTTAAAGTCTTAGAATAGTTAATCAGTTATCTATGGTGATGTGAATCATGACCTTTCATGCTTTCTGGTCAAAAGTATACTTTAAAAAAAAAATACATGTTTTTGAATAAAAGGTTTTATTAAAAATCCTTCTTGTTTAAGGTAGCTGCGCCTTTGAATGCAGAGAGTGTGGTTGTGAGTGACTCACTCAATTGTTAGTGCATTTCTTTCCTTTTTGTTTTAGGGTTTTAAGAGTCTTTGATAGTTATATTTCAAGAAGGAAAAATATGTTCACTATTAGATAGCTCAGCTCATTTGTAGATAATCATGAGCATAATTGACTGGGTCATATTGTCGCCTCAGAACATTGTAGGTTTCTAATGAAAACCTCTGGGAGAATTCCTTTAGAACATTCTTCGCCTTAGACTAGGATGCACAACTGTAGGCTTTGATATTCATGGGGAAGTCATAGCCTTTGTTTCTAGTATCAGCATAGATCAAATTCACTTGAAGCACTTGCCTCATCACCTCCACCAGCTCAATCATATTTGTAGGATATCTGGGTAGCTTAAGGGAGAAGTTGTCAAAACCTGCAAGATGAAGATTTGAGAAATCTCCAGATTGTATAAAATAGCATCTGAATTGGCTAATAAAAGCCATGGCTTCATGAGAGAATCTCCTTTCTAGACAGCCTTGGAGCTCCCTGCACAGTCTCATTATAAACACATCATTAACCTGAAGATATTTTGCATAACAGTTGTTCAATTGCAAAGAGGGGAAAATTTCATAACTCTTAACAGCATCAGGAAATTCCTCTAATCTAGGAAGCTCTGGTCAAATTTGAATTGTTGCTAGAATATACAAAAGGACTGAAGACATATAAATTTCATTCTAACGCTTAGCTCTATCTAGGGCCTCTGAGAGGTTCTCACTTACTATAAGGGCCTAATCAATGAAGTGGTGTTGGGAATAGATTACCTGAACCGGGAAGAAGTGATGGTCAACAAAATTGAGTGCCTCACTCTCACCTTTGATCCTATGGAGTAGCACCAGAATGTCTATTATCTTAGGCTTCATACTTGTGCCGTATACTATCTTGGGCAGCTTCCCTTTGGTGCTCCTAGGTTCTTGAAACCATGCTTTCATTATCTCCTTCTTCCAAGTTGAATTTTTGGTGATATATTTAGTCACTGCTCGATTGTATGTAATTTATGAATACTCAGCTTTCTTTGGGATGCGAAGCAAATTCTGGACTGATTCTCTATCAATAGATAGCAACACCATATCATTGGGCAATATGATTTACTTGGTATCTGGGTTGTATTGAGAAATGAATTCTTGGATCGATTTTGGAGCTTGAACAACCATGGGAAAACCAAAAACTTCAACTAGTCCACTCTCCTTCAGTTTCTTAGTGATGGGCTGCATCTAGTCTGCTTTTAGTCTACTTTGAAATTTTTGCATATCAAAGAACTTCAGAGATGTATCTGAGATCTTATGCCATTCATTCTATCGAATCCCATAATTCTAGATGCCATAGTCAAATGATTTGATTTAATAATGAAGAATATCTTTTAAGAATGTGGGGGCAAAGAACAACTAGTATCAAACACTTTGAATTCAAACAATTTCTTAAGAAAAACGTAGCTCTATTGGCAACCTCCAACTGATCTTATAACTTTTGAATTCTTACCATTTAACAGCCAAATTCCCACGCCACATGAATGAAAAGACCTCAATATTAATGAAACAGTCCATTATGAAGTAAAAATACTTTATTTGAGGTAGCGGAAAATTACTTTTCCACTTCTCCTTTGGGCGGAGAAATGCTTTTTGAGTACTATCTGTTTGAAAATTTGCCAAAGGGGAAATCTGGTATGTGTTGGTGCCAAAATGGTATGTGTTGATTTCATCTACCTTCTTTATATCTCGGATCCTATATGAGATAGATTCTTCCTTGAAATCCCTTCATTTTAATGGCTTGGTAGAAAGCATACTCTGTGGGTCAAAACCCGCCTGTTGGAGTAGTGGAGAAGCCATTTTCTGCTTTTCTACCAGCAGACTTATCTCTTAGATTTATTTCTATTTAATCATTCCTCTTGGCTTATGGAGGTGTATTTCTAACACAATAGTCCTTCTAAGCCTAAGGGATCCATCTTAGAACTGCACTTCCTAATGAGACATGACTTGGTAGTCATTGGCAGAAAAAGCACCCTGCTGATGCTTTTCCACTGGTGGAGAAACCCAAACCCAATTTTCCACCAATGCTAAAAAATGAAGAGTTATGACTAAATACTTTAGTTGCATGTAAAATAGACGTTATAAATCTCTGAACTATGGCCTTTACTAGATTGGGAACTTAACCTACCCAATGAAAACATGATCTCAAATGTAGATTCCCTCTAGTTCAGAAAAGAGAAGTCAAATTTGGGAAATCTGGTAAAGGTCTCTTATCCTAAGGGAAAATCTCGAATTAGACTCGGGACTCACATGAAGCTTTCAAGACCACTACTACATGTTACACATCTACTTTTGTCTAAAGGTATGCAGACCAAAAGTGGGGAAATAGCTGCCTCTATCTGGGGACTTTGACATTCACATTTCCAAGCAAGGAACCCAAGTCTTTGGTTTTGCAAGGCTCAATAAAGGTGGCTCACAAAAAAACTAAAGCAAGAAATGGAAAGGAACACGAAAATAAAAAACTAACTAGGAAAACAAAAATAGGAACTAAACGTAACTATAATACAATATAGGGGTTACCTATTTTCAATTTAGATCTGATAGAGTTTCAAGTCCTAACCATTATACGTCAGGGGTAGTGCTTCACCATCTGGATATTCCAATTTAAACGAATTCTTCTCAAACACTTGATGAATCTTGAAAGGTCCTTTCCACAACATTTCAAATTTTCCATGCATGCCTTTGGGTGCCCTGTGTTTGTCCCATAAAAACACCATGTCTCCCTCCATGAATTTCAGGGGTCTTCTCTTTTTATTAAAAAATTCCTTCACATGCATCTAATGTCATGTGATATAATCAACCATTTTCTCCCTTTCTTCTTCCATTTTTCTTAGGTATAGGATCCTCTTTTCTACACCATCCTCATATATGTCATCCTCCACTACTGCCCTTAGTTTGCAAGTAGCTAACTCTAATGCTAATGGGAGACTGGCTTCTACCTCATAAATGAGTTCAAAAGGAGATACATTGAGGGCTCTTTTGGGAGTCACTCTATCCAGCCAAAGCGCTTCATAGATCTTCTTATACCAAGTTTTCTGGTTGTCTGCTACAAGCTTTTTCATGATGTTTACCAAATTTTTATTGCTAGATTCCACTTGACCATTCCGTTGAGGGAAATAGTTAGATGAGTGACTGATCATCATACCATTGTATGTGTTAATTTTGGCCTTGTTAATCAACCACACACTTCAACATAGTCCTTCTTCACCAGGTACAAACAAGACTGAATATGAGTTATTCATCCTGCCTGTTTGCGTGATTCAACTTGTTGCCTTCTATCTAGATGGGGTTTTTGAAATTGCTCTCAGGACGAGAGTCTCACAACCATGGACCAATCTAAGAACGAAGGATTTATCATAATGAATGCAATGCAATGCAAGATTATGCTAAGAAAATGAAATATGAGAGATCATCTAAACATGAATGCTAAATGCCATTAATCTAGAAATTGAAAGCTATCTATTTGCAATATGAAATTAATCTATATGATATTAATAAAATGAGACAACAATTCAATATTCTAACAATGCAATTTTGAGTAAATTTTTCAGGGGGTTTGAATGAAGAAAGAGAGTTCTTTTATAGACTCTGAGAGGATCAGAATAGAAACTTTCCTGTTTTGAAATAAAACAACTAGAAAAGCCAGTTAAAAATAGAAAGATTTATTGAA
>MU223921.1:1113225-1156586 GCA_018584345.1 Thuja plicata | reverse complement strand
GTAATGATTCTAATTGGAAGAATACAATGAAAGAAGAATTAGATCAAATAATTAAAAATGATACATGGGAATTGGTCCCTAGACCCAGTGACAAAAATGTGATTGGAACAAAGTGGGTATTCAGAAATAAGATGAATGAAGATAGTATAGTAGATAGAAACAAAGAAAGATTGGTATGTAAAGGATATGCATAGAGAGAAGGAATAGACTACACTGATACATTTTCCCCAGTGAGCAGACTAGAAGCCATTAAATTGTTCTTGGCCTATGCAACATTCAAAGACTTTAAAGTTTATCAAATGGATGTAAAGTCAGCTTTTCTGAATAGTGACTTGAAAGAAGAAGTCTACATAAAATAGCATGAAGGATTTAATCTTTCAGATGAACCAGACATGGTATGCAGATTGAAGAAAGCACTCTATGGTCTTAAATAGGCCCCAAGAGTTTGGTATGAGAGACTTGATGGTTATCTCACCAAGATTGGATTCAAGAAAGGGGAAGCTGATTATAACCTATTCACAAGAGAGAAACCTGATGGATTATTATTAGTTGCCATATTTGTTGATGACATTATCTTCGAAGGTAATGACAAGCTTAGTACAACATTTTCAAAAGAAATGTAGAATGAATTTGAAATGAGCATGATTGGTCCTATAAAATACTTTTTTGGATTGAATTTAAAGCAAATAGATAAAGGTATATTCATTAATCAGTCAAAATATGTGAAGAAAATACTGAAGACCTTCCAGATGGAAGACTGTAAGCTAGTATGCACTCCCATGATAACAGGAAGAAAGCTTTCAAAAGATGATGATTCCACAGTAGTTGATAAGACATAATACACATATATGATTGGTAAACTCATTTATCTAACTCAATCTAGACTTGACATATCTAATGCAGTTGGCATTGTTGGAAGATTTGCAGCTGAACCCAAGTAGAATCACCTAATGGCAATCAAGAGGATATTCAGATATCTAAAGGGAACTATAGACTATGGTTTATGGTATCCTAAATCAGAGAATGTAAAAATTCATGTGTATACAGATGCAAATTGGGCAGGTTGTATTGATGATAGGAAGAGCACTTCAAGAGGAGTAGTATTTCTTGGAGACAGGTTGGTTTCTTGGATAAGAAAGAAGAAGAACTATATTTCTCAGTCAATAGCAGAAGCTGAATATGTTGCACCAGCATTGAATTGTTCAACCATTGTTTGGATCAAGCAGATGGTTAAAGGCTTTGGCACTCAGGTTGATTATCCTATTGTTATTCACTATGATAATACTAGCACTATCAACTTATCTAAGAACCCTGTGATGCATGCAAAGACAAAATACATAGAGATCAAGTACCATTTTTTTAAGAGAAAAGGTTGCAGACAAAGAAGTGAAATTGGACTATGTGAGCACCAAAGAACAGTTGGTAGATATTTTCACAAAGCCCTTATCAAAGGATACTTTTGAGTATCTCAAGGAAAAGTTGGGAGTAATTCCCTCTCCTGAGACTGTTTTCAAGAAGCAACAAGAACATCAGTCATTAAGTGACTGATGAATGGTTGACTACTCTAATTCTAGAGTAGTACCTATGCCTTAAGATCTATGTCACCCTTTTCCATTGATGTCAAAGGGGGAGTATGTACTAAGGGGGAGCATATACTCTAGGGGAGTATATACATGGAATAAAAACAGAGTCAGAGAAACTGTAGCAGTATAGAGAAATCTTTGATGAGGATATTGAGAAGATTGTAAAAGAAAGAGGATACCATGAACAAAAGATGTTTTTTTGATATCATATGTTGCCATCAATGTCAAAGGGGGAGATTGTTGGAGATTTGATTCTGTTCAGTTGATTGATTGTATGTTTGTTATTGATGACAACATATAATACACAGTAGTAATTCTGTATGTACTTATCAGAATGATGACATGAAGACTTGCATGGTTAGCTACATTTTTTTGACATGTTTATTATGTTATTTTCATACACATAGATCCAGATATGATGTTTTAGTAAAGTTGTGTAATTTTGTTATTGGTAGTTACAGTTCTGGAAGAGTATCTATTTAGAGCCGATGTATGTAATGTGTTTCTTGAGTTGCACCTATCTTTAGGATATGCATGTGTATATTCATGATTAGGTATGAGTTGATGATAGTTATCTAAAGGTGCCAAATGTGTTTCAAGAAGATTGCAAACTTAGAGTTAATTTGGTGAGGCTGACTTAGTGAAGTGTCGCGTCTATTCAATTTATACTTGTGCAGTTGTAATTATGCTTGCATGCTTAGTAGAGCTAAAAAGGATGTTATGAAGAGTTGTCTTACAGGTCCCATGATCTCATACTTTGAGAAAGATACTTATAGCAAGTCAATTATGATACGATAAGTGTGAATGATATGAAAAGAGACAAAAGATGTACAGAGCAGAATATCAGATGTGGTTCATTCATCAAGAGTCTATGTGAAGAAGAAGTGAAAGATTGTAATACACTAGAACTGATAAATATAGTAGGTCTACTCTATAGTTCATCATTAGATATAGTGCATATCTATTATATAGAAGGTTGTAGCCTTCACCATTAAGCAGTGAGCTTTTGGATAGTGAGTCCACCACCCCTAACAGAGTTATTTGTGAAAGACTCCTAACAGGGTCCGACCCTTAACCAGGTCACTATACTTATTGAATTATAAAGTACAACTCCTAATAGGGTTGAAATATATTCTAATAGGGATTACTATAAACAAGTATAGTTCATTGTGGGTGCTAATTCCCACTGGGGTTTTTACCATTTGGTTTCCCTGTAATAAAATTGTGTGTTGTGTACTATGTTATCTGATTAAACATTTACTTTGTTGTATTCTAAAGTTCAGGAAGAAAAAGAATTAAATTTACTGATAAATGATTCACCCCACCCCCCTCTCAGTTGTCCTTTGGGACTATTCTAACATATAAGCCTCAAAAATTACCATTTCACTATTCATTTTCACTTTCATCCATATTAATTTTGAGAGCTCTATAGAGAAGATGGTAGCCCCTGTGAGGAAACATCATTTCGAGATGAGTCATCGACATCAGCACCCGGTCGACTACCCACTACTGGTAAGTGCTCGTAAAACTACCTCGTGAATTTTGTAAATTTCAATTTTATGCATTTTTGTAGCTTTTACATCCCCTTCAATTTTGAATCACATCCGGGATTCCAGATCGCAACATGTAAAACCCATGTTGCATCTGGGATATCCCAGATCACATCCAGTTTCTCCAGATTTCTACATCGCATCAAGGGTACTCTGGATCACATCTTATTTTCTTGTTTTTGTCTTATTTTGTATGTTATTTCAACTTTGTTTTGTACCTAGTCATTTTAGGCTTGTACCCTATTTTGAGGGTCGCATCCCATATGTCGGGGATCACACCCAGTATTCTCCATCGCATCTGGTATACCCTAGATTGCATCATATAAAATAGATCGCACCCTATTGGTTTAGGATCATATCTAGTTTATAGAGTTAGGATTTTTATCCTTTTGATCTATTTGCATGTTGTGGACTTTGAATCACTTAGTTGATCAGGATACTGCATCTCCTTGGTAGATAGAAAACTGATTTCACCTTTGTATGTGTTAAAAATAGGTAGATTTTGAGGTAGTTACCTTTAGAGGAACATATCCAGGTCATGTTCTTGCATTATCTAGGCAGCTTTCTAATGCTGAGTAGTCCACAGTGATCTGATGTGGATGATGTTCATTGATAGGTTTACCTGAGATAGGGGTAAATCAAGGGTTTTTGAATGCTCTAGCCAAGAGATGGCACTCAGAGCACAACACCTTCCATCTTCTGACCGGAGAGATTACAATGACTCTAGAGGACATATGGCAGATACTGCATGTGTTGATTATGGGCCAGGAGGTATACTTTGAGTCAAGAGGTGGCATGGCCAATGGTGTTGCATGTAGATATTTCTAGGATGACACCATCAATCGGAGATACCTGTCATGGGACTATATGGTCGATCATTATGATTGCTTATCTATGTACTTAGCAAGTCTGATAGGTGACATCCTGATGCTAAACAAAGGTCAACATGGATTCATGGTTGGTTGGGTAGGTATGTTAGAATAGATGGTTACCCAGGGACAGAGATTTGCATGGGGTAGTTGTGTTTTAGCCCATATGTATCGAGAGTTGCATGAGATAGTATACCATTACACTCGGAGCATGACCGTTGGGATTTTGATTCTTCAAATCTGGGCCTGGGAGCACATCCCTATTACACGGCTGATTGTAGATAGGCAGAGGGTACTAGAGTAGCCTTATGTATACATGTATTCTGGCCTTATTCAGCAGCCCCATTTGGGCAAGGTCGAGTACTGGCGTCGTCTCTTTGATGACATGACTGAGGTCATTTGGTGACCATATTTAGACTGTGAGGAGTGGACCTTGGATTGCACAGCAAGTACCTTATTTATTTCAGAGCCGATATCTTATTGGGAGGACCAGATATATCATAGAGTGGTTTATCACACCTGAGTGCTGAGATAGTACAACCACTGTCAGGGCAGGATATAGGATATCACTATGTATCCATGGATCTGGGATGAGGCAGCATTGTGGGGTGCTTAGTTACAGTACAAGACATCTCACTAGGAGATTTGTGACATGGTCAAAGTAGTCTGGGATCTTTTCCTTGATGTTGCTAATGCGGGTGTCTCTGATGGATATGTTGCAGAGATGTATCAGTACCCATTTCCTCATTTCATTGTACCTAAAGAGATCATTCCTCGCATAGAGGAGCCATTAGACTATGATCCTGAGGATCATCTAGCCAAGGGGAGAGGAGGAGCATAGAGAGACAGGGCCCTAGGTAGACAGGGAGGTTAGGATGGTAGAAAAGATGGAAGAGATGGAAGGAATCCTCCTCCTGATGATAGTGATGATGGAGATGATAGGGGTGGTGGTGTAGTGGGTGGCCACACAGAGGTTGCCAATGGGAGTGGGGAGGGTCGGCGTACCTGATTTAGAATTGTAGCCCCATAGAGAAATCCTAGTCCACTCCTTACTAGGGATCAATAGAGACAGAGGCAGAAGAGGTCACAAGATAGACCACAGGATGGGGGACAGGATAGGCCTCAAGATCAGGATACAAGTAGAGACAGAGATCCTCTTTCTAGATGTGAGCAAGAGAGGGAGTAGCTGAGGGCCCAAATTAAATCTTTAGAGGCCAGAGCGATAGCAACAGAGGCTAGGGTTATAGTAGTAGAGTTGATATTGGCTATATCAGATGCTTTGCTTATAGATAGAGATAGGTAGATGGAGAGGCTCTGCATAGAGTGAGACGTACATGCCCGGACAGCTACTCATCAGGGATAGAGGGCTACATATTATTATGCTCTTTACCATGCAGCAATGTCAGAGGGGTAGAGGGAAATATCTTTTTCATGGTTAGCCCATTATTCTGAGGGGGTGATGCCTCCTCCTCCTCCATTTTTACCTCCTCCTCCTCCTTGACCATATCCACTTTTGTATATGACATTCATACATGTATATCTGATTCATTTTGTCTCATTGATACACTGATACTCTATATGCATTTTGTTCCATATTTTGATCTATATCATGTGGTGATATATATATTTGATGCAACTTCTTGATTTTGATATGTTTCATGAGTTCTTTTTGCTTTGATAGATGTGATAGATGTGATTTGCACATGTGATGATATCTTGGTCTCTTGATGAGTTAGATTTAGATGATGACTTCATTTTATGATTTGATTTGATTACTGATATAAATATATTTTAAATGATATTTATGTGAAGATGCAAATGCATGTTTTTTATTTTTCCTTATGCAAAATAGATGTATGGATGCGCTTTAGGATGTAAAAGTAAAAATGCAATACATGGATGCTCTGTTTTGGTATTTTCATGTTGCTTCTTTTCATGAATGCAAAATGTATGCTATGGATGTGCAATGATAGATATACTAGTAATATGGATGATGTAATTAACTTGATTTAGAAGAAGAAAATTTGACTTAATTTAGAGCTCATAATGCATTTAATGCTTCTCCTTTCTTGTTTATGTTCCATGCAATTTTAAGAATGCAATAATATGAAGACTCTTAGGAATTTGTCACTGGTATGCAAATGTATAGCTTTTCATCATCATTGGGTAATCTGTCATAATGGAAACCACCTGATAGTAAAACCATCACTAATACTCAATGATATTATGATAATATGAATACTATGTTTTATTGAAATGTCAGAAATAGACTTAGGCATTAAGGCATAGAAGCCAGGATAACAAAATAGTCACCTTCCTTTTAATATACCAAATTATGAGTAAGGCAAGATATTGGACCCGCAATGACCTTGAAAATTCATATCCTTGGGTACATTATGATTCGTATACCTTATTGAGAATCTGAACCAAAAAATAGACAAGGAAAATGTTTCAACCTCATCGTAGTTTACACATAACGAAGATCGAGATATATGCGGCTATCCACCCATAGTGGCAGCTCTTATCATAAACATCCAAGTTAGGTAAAATTTATAGGATCATTTGGAACAATCACCATATGTAGAAAACCAAGAAAACATTATGCCTCCTATACTTGTGACTCTTTATCTTTGCACAGATGTCATTGAGTAACTAAGAAGACATAATAAATCATCAATTGTGAATCAATCAAATAAAATTTATAATTACTTAGATGCCCCTAGTTGAAAACATCATCAAGACATGAAAGAATTATAATCAAACCATTATCAAACTATGTGGTTAAGTAGTACTTGTTCATTCATATGTCAAACATAGTAAAGATTCATCAATCAAAAAATTGGAATATAAGTAATATGGTGTTCCATGTCTGTGCATTGATAGGATAATGTGTTCATGCTTGCGATCCAATATAGCCTTGTCGGAACTCTGTTAATGTAAATGTCATGTCTAGATATGTGATGTTTGGAAAGACACCCTTGTTTTGGAAAGTGACATTTGTTTTGCATGTATCAAGAAACATTGTGTTTGTGAGGCAAACCATCCTAGAGCAACCTAGAAACCATAACCTACCATACTAGCAAAGATGCCCCGAGTGCAAAATGACTTATTCCTAAGACATAAATGTAGACAAATCCCAAGCGAGGATAAGATAGTCATTTAGGAAATGAAGTCAGCGTTTGAGCACAGGTAAAATTATGAAGGCTTAGTATTAGTAGTGCATTGATAGATGGAGTGCAGAAGACAAGTGATGCCTGATTGCCTGGTTTTCACCACTTGGCAAGATCTTTTCTTTTCTTTTGCTACCAAGATGCCTATTTTACTAGGTGCTCATCAAGACACTTTTCTTTTTTTTTTCAATTTTTTTTTTGCTATTTTTTTTTTTTAATATTTTTGTAGTATCAAGGTGCCTATTTGCCAGGTTTTCACCAAAGATACCCTTTTTGTAGGACCTTTTCAACTATTTTATGGTTTCTTCAAGATCAATTTTTTGAATGTTTTTGGTATTTTGTAAAAACTTTTTGCTATACAGGCTCTGCTAGCTGAACATTAAGCATAGAACTGCTTCAAATGTAGAGTGTTGATAGGATCTAGAAGAACGTCTCCCTTAGGTGTATCCAATTGATAAGCTCTAGTCCCAAAAGTAGCAATGATAACATAAGGTCCCAGCTAGTTATGTTCAAATTTTCCTTTCTTCTCTGTGTTAGGCTGGTTCTTAGGATTCTCCTTGAGGATGAGATCTCCTACTTCAAATTTGCATGGTTTGACCTTCTTATTGTAACCTTTGGACATACATGCTCGATACACTTTGAGGTGTTCAAATGCTTGTTGTCTACGCTCATCTAGTAGGTCCAAAGAATTCACCCTATCTATGAGGTACTACTCATTAGTAATAAGACCTTGTAAAGATATTCGCAAAGATGAGATTTCAACCTCAATAGGTAGTACTGCTTCAGCGCCATAGACCAAAGAAAATGGTGTGGCTCTAGTTGGTGTTCTTATGCTTGTTCTATAGGCCCATAGTGCCAGTTTTAGTTGTAGATGCTAGTCTCTGCCTGAATTACTCAGAGTTCTATTTAGATTCTTGAGAATATTCATGTTAGATGCCTCAGCTTGTCCATTACCTTGAGGATAATAGATTGAGGAGTAGTGTTGAGTAATATGGAGCTGTTCACAAAGGTCATCAATGTCTTGATTTTTAAATTGGCCCCCATTGTCTGTTACAATTGAAGAGGGTATCCCATATCTAAAAATAATGTAATTTAGAATGAACATAGCCACCTATTTGCCAGTGGCTTTGATTAGCGACATGACCTTGACCCACTTTGTGAAATACTCAGTGGCTGTAATGATGAACTTTTGTCCATTTGAAGAGTTGACATATGTTTTTCCAACCAAGTGAAAGGCCCATTGCTAAAATGGCCAATGTGTTAAAAAAGGTATAAGTTCTCTGGCAGGAGCATCGATAAGATTTCCATGTGTCTGGAATTTAAGACATGCTTTTGAAAACTGAATAGCATCTCTCTCCATGATAGGCCAATAATAGCCTACTCTGAGTAGTTTCTTTGCTAATGAAAAGTCATTCGATTGTGATCCACATATACCTTCGTGGACTTCTTTTAATGCTAGATCAGACTCTTTAAGTTCTAAACACCTAAGAAGTGTACCATTGAGACCGTGTTGATATAGGTTGTTAGTTATGAGGATGTAACATGATGCTATCCTAATCAAAGGATCTTTTCTCATTTCTGGATAGATTGTTAGGGATGGTTTGGTCAGAAAGGTAAGAAATGATATTGGCATATCGAGATTGGTCTGGGGTATTCAAAGCACATATTACTTGGTATTTAGGGGTATCAAATGTAGGATAGGATAGTTCTTCCACCAAGAAGTCATAGAAGAATTGGTGTTCTTCCAGTTGTAACATGGATTCCAAGGTAGCCATAGCGTCTGCATCTTTTTTCTCTGATCTTGATATCTTCTTGAAGGTGAAGAAGATAAAGTACTTCTTTGGGTCATCAACTAGTTGCTTATAGGGCATCAACCTCTCATCTTTCATTTAATACTCCCAATTAACCTAATTGATAATTAGTTGGGAGTCACCATACACGTGTAACTCTATAATTTTCCATTCCATAGCTAACTTAAGGCCGTTTACGAATGCTTCATATTCTAAGATATTTTTGGTGCATGGAAACATCAATTTGTAAGATTTAGGAATCTTGTAGCCTTGAGGAGTTATGAATAGGACCCCTGCTCTAGAGCCTTGTTGAGTGAATGAACCATCAAAGTACATCTTCCATGGATATTCAGTTAGATGCATGATTTTTTCATTAGGTCATTCAATTAGTAAAGGTTCATCATCCTAGAGTGGTGAATCAGCCAATTGATCTGCAAGGACTTATCCTTTGATAGCTCTCTGTTCTACATATTCAATGTCAAGCTCACTTAGAATCAGGACCCATTTTGCAAAATGTCCTATTAATGTTGTTCTGCTCAAAAGATACTTTAGAGGATCAATTTTAGCAATGAGCTTCACTATATGAGAGAGCATGTAGTGCCTTAATTTTTTTGATGCAAAGACGACTGCTAAGCATTCTTTTTCAATAATGCTATAATTGAGCTCATAGGCTACCAGTGTTCTACTAATATAGTAGATAGCTCTTTCTTTCTTTGTGTCATCTTCTTGAGCTAGAAATACTCCTAGGGATGTAGCTATAGCTGAAATGTAGAGTAGTAGAGGCTCTCCATGAATAGGCACCATAAGAATGGGAGGAGTAGTGAGGTACCCTTTCCATTCTCTTAATTTTGTTTCACAGTGTTCATCACATTTGAAGGCAACACCTTTATGTAGTAACTTAGTAAAGGGTTGTGTCCTATCTACAAGTTGGGACATGAATCTCTTGATGGACTAAAGTCTCCCTTGTAGCATCCTCATTTGACTGATGTTACATGGAGGAGCCATCTCTAGTATAGCCTTAACTTTAGTGGGGTCTCCCTTGATTCCCTTCACTGAAATAATGAATCCTAGGAGCTTCTGATTAGACCCCTAAGGCACATTTCTTTAGGTTGAGCCTGAGTTGGAACTGTTCTATACGATTCAATATCTTTCTTAGGTCAACAATGTGAGTACCTCTTTCTTTGGATTTAGCCAATGTGTCATCCATGTAGTCCTCCATGTTTTTGTGCATCATGTCATGGAATATAGTTGTCATGGCTCTTTTATATGTTGCATCGGTATTCTTTAACCTAGATAGCATGATGTTCCAGCAAAAGGTTCCCCATGCGCATGTGAATGCGGTTTTCTCTCGATCCTCAGGGGCAATCTTGATTTGATTATAGCCCAAGAAGCCATCCATTAATGAATACATCTGGAAGCCTACTGTAAGTTCTATGATCATGTCAATGTTAGGTAGAGGGAATAAATCTTTCAGACATGCTTTGTTCAAGTCTTTAAAGTCCATATAGATCTTGATAGATTTATCAGATTTAGGCACAGGTACCACATTGGAGATCCATCTTGCATATGCAATGACTCAGATAAATCCACCTTTCAATAACTTCTCTAGCTCTACTTTACTAATAATGCAACATGAGGATGCATTTTTCTAAGTTTTTGTTTTACGGGCTTGATCCCGAGAGCTATAAATAAGTGGTGCATGATTAGATTAGGATCTAGCCCTGGCATATCGGTATAAGACCATGAAAAGTTGATCTTCTTCTCTCTCAGGAACTCTGTGAACTATGCCTTCTCTTCCTCTAACAAGGATTGTGCAAAATGTACTATTTGAGGATTTTCAACAGTGCCCAAATTTACTGGTTGTGTTGGTTCAATCAGCACTGAAGATCTTTCCTGAACGTGTTCTGGGAGGATATCAAGAGTCTCATCCTTTGGCACCTTGAAGAGGTTTTCACCATTGGATACATCTTTTTTCTATACTATTTTGGGATCTGATACTGCCACAAAGTGGTTTTCACCATCATTCCACTTTTTCTTTTTATTTTTCAACTTTTGACTAAGAAACCTTATATCCTCCCGTGACATGTTCTCACTCCTTGCATTGGTGGAAGAAGGGTAAGGTTCACAAGCATTGAGATAACAAGCTAGGGTGTGGTCATTGGGAAAGTCAAGGATAGAAGTAGGATGTATTTCAGTCTAATCAATTAGGTTTGGAAGTATCAATGTTAGGGAGTCAGACTCTGGGAAGGATAGCATCGCGCTAGCATCAAGACCATTAACCAACATGACATGATCTGTTAGGTTAACTTATTCAATATTTAGATCAAAAAGAGTGAGATGGTCATTAAAAAGGTTCATTGTTAGTCATATGTGGACCAACCTCTAGCGACTCATTAGTAGAAATCTCATCATCATCTCTCCGTAAAAGGAGGCTTCTTGCTTGTAGCCTATTAAATTATTCTAGACTTATGTATTCACTAGTTTCTCCATCAATGATCAGGGGAATGAACTCTTCTTCTACTTCAAGATTATCAGTGTCATTGGGAGGAGTCTTAGATTGTTTACGAGGAGCTAAGGGAGCTACAAACATGTGAATTGTATCTATTCCAATATCTTCAGTGGCAACAAATTGATCTTCCCGTTCATAGTCATTAGAGTCAGTAACCTCATCATCAGATCTGTTTAAGTATTCAGTAATGGTTATTTGATTTACCCGGTTAGCTCCTTGTGGATCAAAGTGGGGTATATCAAGGACATGTGAAATTGTGACTAATTACCCCCAGTTAGGATGTAAATCATGTTGTTGGGGTGTCTCTTGATTAATTGTTGCTATAGTGTCTCCTACCTCTTAAATGAGAGATTGTGTTAGTAAAGGGGTGTGAAGATCTTGTGGTACCTCAAAGCTAGGTACATAGCATTCTCCTTGGTAGTTGGGGTCTTGTGTAACAACATGTAACAATATCTTATAGGACCACTTCTCTAGTTTGTCTATTTCATCACTCCCTTTATCTGAGTGTGGACTCACTTTTGAAGTGGGTTTATTAGTTTTAGTATTAAAACCCAGTCCTATTTTATCTCTGGTATTCCGGAACTCCATGGGTATAGGTTCAATAATCCCTCATCCTATGTCATTTAGAGGTGTTTTTCCTTTGTATCCCATCTATTTGAGGAAATCATATCCCTTTCCATACTATTCTAGGGACATCTTCACATGTTTGACTTCAGCCTCCACCGATTCTCCTTTGTAAAGCCAGTCCAAGACTGCATGTTCTTTTGTGTTATCTGAAGAAGATGTAGATTCCTTCACCATGCTGATTGCTTTGTGTATTTCTAGCTCCTTGGATGATGTAGGTGTGAATATTGAGGAAATTTTTCCATAGGATCTTGGTGACATTGGAAGTTCTGTCAGCGAGGGAGTTAGGTCCAGCTTATGCTCTCCCATACCTGTGTCTTGAAGTTTTAAGGTTTTACCAAAACTCTTCATAACCATGTCCTTGGTAGTTTTAGGAGAAATTGCATCCATAGCCTCCTTGTTATGTGGGATCATGCTGCCAGGTTTGATATTATTACAAGTGTAGTTAGAATCAATAGGAATCGTCACTTCCACCCCATTATGTGGGAACTTTATGCACTTGTGGTAAGTAGATGGTATAGCTTGCATTTCGTGAATCCATGGTCTCCCCAATAGGATATTTTAGGCCAATGGTAGATCTAGAACCTGACATGTGACATTCCTCTCAATCAATCTGACTCTAATAGGTAGAACAATAAGACCTCTAGAGGATCTTTCTTCCTCATCATAAGCTTTGATGGTGATCTTGCTTCTAGAGTCAATTGTTTGTTCTGAGAGACCCAGTCTCTTGATTAAATCAAGTGTATAGATATTCAATCCTGTGCCTCCATCTATCAACACACATCTAACACAAGATTTGTGAATAAGGACTTCAATATGGAGGGGTTGATTATGTGGATGGGTCAATGACTTATCATCCTCTTCAGAAAAGGAGAGGTAGTGTGGTGCTGAGATGTGATTGACCATCGCTTGAAATTTGTCTATATCGATATCTTTAGGGATGTTAGCAGCATGTAGAGCTTGTTCTAGGATTTCCCTATGTACTGTGGATATTTTGAGCAACTCAAAAATAGAAATTTTGGTAGAGGTTCATTACAATTGGTCTACCAAGTCATATTTTTCTCTAGGAATAGTAACCATGTGTTTTTTTGCTGGTTTAGGAGTAGTTATAATAGGAACCTTGGAAGTTGATGTCAGTTTTGGAGGTCCTTTGAGCATGACCTATGCTTGGCTCTATGTTACAATATTCAAGTGGAATAAGACACCTTTGATTGTGACCACATTGATGGATTCGGTTTTAATTTCAAGCATATTGATCACATTGTCATTTTTGGAATAGGTGTAGTTTACCTCATTACTCTTCCCTTTAGATGTTTCTCCTTGATCATAATTAGGAAAGGGTTTGTTAAATGTTGTATGATCCTCATTAGTAGTGTGTCCATCTACTTTGATTTTACCTCCTTCTATGAGGTCTTGGATGATATGTTTAAGCTTGAGGCAATTATTAGTCTTGTGCCCCTTATTTTTGTGGAAGAAATAGTAGGAATTATCATCCCACCACCTGGGTTTGACTATTGGTTCCCACGGTTTGGAATCTGGGATTGTTAGGATTTTTTTATCCAATAGTGTTTTTAGAACAGTCTCAAGAGGCTCTCCCAAAGGAGTGAATGTTCTTTGGGGTTTTGATGTCCATGTCCGACCCTTGCTATTATCATTGTTTGCTTTGGGTATGGGAGTTGTTACCTTAGAATCCTTGCTTGCTTGCATGCTATTGGTTAGATTTAATGCCTTGGGTTTAGGATTAATGTTAGAGGTGTTAGCCACTCCGTCATTAATAACATTCTTGTTTTTCTTCCATGATTTAGGCTTGGAGGTGGAGTTGTTGGTTTTATTTGCATTTTGAAGGGTGATCTCTCCCCTTTTGACCATGACTTCCTCAATACAAAGGAAATTTTTAATCATTCCATCAAAGCTTGGAGAGTCTTACATTTGTAAAGTGTAGTTCAATTCAGGTACTATATTGTTAAAAAATATCTCCATCTTCTCTATTTCAGGAATGGCCCTTGAATAGCATGCAAAAATATTCCTCCATCTTTGTAGGAAGTGTGTAAATAATTCTCCGATTCTCTGTTTGGTATTACATAGGTCCATCATAGTCACATCATGTTGGATGTTGTAGGAGTAATGTTGGATGAATTTTTGGATCAACTCCTCAAATTTTTTGACCTTAGGGTTCAGTTTTAAGAACCACTCCATGGAATTACCTCCTAGACTTCCTAGAAATAGTCGCATGAGGTATGTAGGTTTGTGCATGTATTCTATTCTTAGAGCATAGAATTCCCTCACATGGTCACATGGGTTAGTTTCTCCCATGCACTTTTCATACTTTGATCTTGCCACATTGGGAGGAAATGGGACCATAGCGATACTCTTGTCAAAAGGGAATGGACAAATGGTGTCCAAAGAGTATTTTGTTTTGGGCTTCTCTTTCTCCTGTTTGAGGTTTGTGAGCTCTGTTTGGATCAAATTGAGTTTTTTGGTGAGAATAGATATAGGATTTGGTACCTCCTTTTCTTTGATTTTTTCTACATCATAATCCTTGGGTAATTTGGCACCTGTGGACGCTAGATGGAGGAAGTACTTTTCTTTATTGTCATAAATTATACATTCCAATATCTTGTGGAACCTCTTAATCTATTTGAATTTTTTGTACTCATCTTCGGGGATCTCCCCTTCACTATTCAATCCAAATGGGCCATGTTCAAATTTGGGTCCTTCCTCCTCATCCTATCTTCAGGCTTTTGGTGTTTTCCATCATTATATTCCTCAAAAGCCTCACTCCATCTATGAGTGTCGCTATCCATTTGCGGGGAATCTAGATCAAGTAGGGAACTACAAGAAGTTTCTCCTTGAAAGTGTTGTGTTTTAGGAGAAAATTTTGACCCTTTAGATGCGTACTTTTTGCATCTTGTGTTAACCATGAAGTTGTTTCTTAACTTTTGTCAATGTTTCCCAATAGTGCAAGTGAGAGTTTCAGACCGTTCAAGTGGGCGTTTCTAGGTAAAATTAACTGTTTGTTGGTGGATGTAAATGATTCCAGTGTCAGAGGGTTAGAATTCCCTGATAGTGAGCTGGAAAACAAGTTGTTGGTAGAAAGTGGGTAGACCACACTTATTGAACTGATCGTAAAAGACGTACTAAGCATGTAAGGTAGAAGTCTTGAAAGAGTTTTGAAATTTCAACAAAGAGACTAGAAAAGATAACAAGAACCAGCTAAAGAGCCAAAAGGGTATCCTAATCAACTAAGACTTTCTAGGAAAGACTTCTACAAGTACCCCCTATCCTGGATGTGAGCTCCCAAATGTGAGCCTCTGATGACACTAGATGCAAGCCTAAATCCTAGATGCAACTGTGTGTTGACCAAATGTGAGCTAGCATATAGGATGTGACCCCAAATACCAAATGCAATTTGGGAAATCCATGATGTGATCTTATGATGAATTTGTCATTTTTTTCCAATTTTGAAATTTGCATTTTAGAAGTTTGTGTAGTTTGTCTGATCTATGATCATGTTTGGAGACTTGCCAGTGAAGAACACATGTTTCTAAAGGTTTGAATTTTGTTGTTTATTTGAAGGAATTTATCTTTTTAGTGATATTTCAAGCACGTCAAATAGATTTGAATTGTTAGGAGGGTGAAACAAACACTCATCTTTTTCCTATTCTGTAGGTGGAGGATGAAAATCTTTTCTTGTTGACTCAGGTACACACTCAAATGCTAATTAGAATACAACCATCACCAAGCATGCAATGGCTCCAGTCATGATGTTGTATTAGATAACTCCAAATGCAAGTGAGGGCACAATATGATGAGTGTCTTGGGGCAATTACTTTTTGCCTTGCACAAATATTATCACCCTTTCGGGGATGAATTAGGAATTCTTTCAGTTGAATTTGTTGTAGATTATTGGGAAATCCATTCGAAACTGTCCCCCGTAGAATTGAACAAGGAAAAATTTAGGCATATAGCCCTATGAGTACCTAAGTATACATAGTCTCTCAAGAAAGATTCAAGCAGCTCCGCTCTACATATACCCAATCATGTTCAAGGAATGATGTCAAAATTCCATGAAAAAAACTGGCTCCATCTTCCGAGGCTTTAGCCTATGAGGAAGCAACTATTTATAGTGAGTTGGAAGGGTTGGCATAAAACCTGTCCTCACTTGGGTCATTCCTAGGAGATTTTTTCCTCAACAAATAGGCCCTCTACTATTTAAATATATGTACCAAGGATTGGCAAGCTTTGGATGTCTAGATTTCTAATTCTTCTGAAGAAGAAGAGAATACTCTCCTAATCTAAGCTATTTTCTCCCAAAATAGAATCAAGCAAAGTGGTTCTTTCCCTCAAGCAATGTTGTGCCTAATTTAGATGTTCCTATTTTAATGAAAACAAGATTTCTTGAAAAATAGATTTGCCTTGTTCAATTAGCCTCAATATTTAGTGAGTTTGCTTGTTCAGTTTTTGTGTCCTAAAAATGAATTATACAGTTGAGCTTGTTCTTTGATCCACAAGATTTAGTGATTTGTGTTTTTCATTTACTGATCCAAAAAGAATTATATGATTTGATTTCTTGTTCAATTAACTCCAAATTCTGTTCAAACCATAAACTGATGTGTGATTTTCTGATTTTCCTTAAAAAGGAAAAGAGCATAGTCCTCTAGTCAGTTTAGTGATAGATTGGAAAATGTATCTTAGTTTTTAAAGCAAGTAAATAGAGGTCAAGATGGGGGTTGGCAACCTAAAAAAACTGATTTAGTATATGTTATGTAGTAACTCCCACAAAATACTGCCAATTTCAACCTGCAAACAATCATTAAGCTAATCAAAGAAGTCAAACACACAAACGTTAGTGGTTAGGCAAAGTAGTTCACTAAAATTTTTACCAGTTGTGATCTAGAAAGATAGAAAATGACACAAAACCAGATGCAACCTTTCTTACCAGATGTGATTACATGCTCCCTAGATGCGATCCTAAACCAAAAATGATTTGGGAAATCCCAGATGTGAGCCTCATTTTTTGCGGTGCGAGGGCATATCCTGGATGTGATCCTGAATGACCCAAAATGACCCTGTAACAGAATTTTGGACATGCAAATTAGTGAAAAAGTGATATAAAATGAGTCCAAGTTGGAAATCAAGCCCCATGATGGGCACCAAAAATGTGTGTGTATATTTGTGCACCTATTGTCTGCAACACAACACTTCAATAAGTCATTCTGTTAGTGAGAAACAAGGGTTAATGGGCATATAAAACCCTAACATCGACCTATTTCTTTCTAAATAGGATGAGTGTAGAAAATAACATAAAAGCCCTTAGATTATGCTAAATACTAGTGACATAAACAACCTTGCATGAAAGATTTAGTTTAAAAACAACTATTTAACTATTTAGCATGCATATTACTCTAAAATGGACATTATAAACATATGAGAAAGTGACTAATGGAGTATGTATGAAGCTAGGAAGGAATGGGTAGCATAACAATGCTTTGATATCCCTTCAAAATCTTGGCATAACAACACTACAATTCAAAATTTTTAGGCTTCTTTATGAGCTCTAAATCCCTTCAATTTATAGAGGAAAGGGAGAGAGAGAGGGGAGATAAGGTTCATTAATGGAACCCCTAAGGTCATTAATGAGACATAAGAGCCATTAATGCCTTGGGAATTAATGAGGGATGGGAAAGAGAGAATATCCATTAAGGGTTATTAATGACATTCTTTTAAGAGGCATGGGGAGAGTATGGCTCAACTTGGCAAGTTGGTCCTTAGAGAAGTCATGCTTGAGAAAGTTGACTTTCTCAAGTGGGTTGAGTTGTTAATCATTCCTTAATGGAATGTGACAACATTAGGATGTGGGTTAGGGAAAGAATTAGAATGAGGATTAGATTAGCATGGTGGGAATAGGTTGAGATGGGTTAGAACCCAGGGTAGAAGTGGTTGAGATAGGTGAGGTTGGGGTTTAAGGGAATATAAATGAAATGAATTAAACTTATTTAATTCATTTAAAATATAGGAATTAATTATTTAAGAATTTTATTACTTTTTAATAATTAAGGGGACTATAGCTAGCCATTTTAATTAAATTAAATGGGCTAGGGGAATGGGTTAATTGCAAGTGAATAATTGATTTAGGGATTTATTTAATTCCTTTATAATTAAATACTATAGGGCCATGTATTTGATTGATTTTGATTTTGGCTAAAAGTAAATAATTTAGTGATTGGATCACTTTAGGAGATTAAATTGATTTCAAAAGAATTATGCCAAGCAGTAACAGGGTTGTTTGGACATAATTGGGGGTATGATCACACTTAGGGCAGATAGGGTCCATAGTTGGAATAGATCAAATTGAGGTGGTTACACATTCCACTTGAAAATCACATTTCCTTTCATCATGTCCACTATGCATTTAGTGATTTTAGAGAAATCTGGAACAAATCTCCTGAGAAAGTTTACCTGACCAAAAAATGATTTCACTCCAGTTTTGTTTATAGGTAAACTCAATTATTGGATTGCTCTTACCCTTTCTAGGTCGATCCTTATGCCTTCTTGGGATTCAGTGAAATATCGTCTACTCGACACCTTTACAATACTCTCCTTAAGTCATTTATGTGATCTACTCTTTTTTTAGAAAATACAGTAAGATTGTCCAGATACATACCAATGAATTTGTTCTTCATATCACTGATGGAAAGGTCCATACCTCTCTGAAAAGTAGCCC
Organism: Thuja plicata; assembly: GCA_018584345.1. Lineage (NCBI taxonomy): Eukaryota > Viridiplantae > Streptophyta > Pinopsida > Cupressales > Cupressaceae > Thuja > Thuja plicata. Next base: position 1,137,767 of record MU223921.1, on the reverse strand, counting down.
CAATGTTGATTAATTTGAATGACATTCTTTGATATGCAAAGGTGCCCCATGGAGTAGTGAAGGCCATTTTATGCTGATCTGCTTTCTCAACTTCAATCTGGTTATACCCCGAGAAACTGTCTAACATAGACATCATTTTGGCCCCAGCCACGATTTGCAAGAGATGATCCATATTGGCGAGAGTGTAATTGTCTTTCAAAGAAGATTGATTAAGGTTTCCTAAGTCTACACAAATTCTTATTTCTCCACTCTTCTTCCTCAGAGGAGCTATATTCGCCACCCAAGTAGAATGATGGATGGGGTATATGATCTTTGCTTTGAGAATTTTATCAACTTCTCTAAATATTGCATCAATGACTTGGGGTTGTAATCCCATTGTTTCTACCTGAATAGAGTTACCTCAGGTTTCAAAGGAATCTGGTGTTTGAATTTCCCATCCATAAAACTCTTCAAGTCTTCATAACTCCAAGCAAAAACATCTTGGTATTCTAGGAAGAGTTTCCTGGCCTCTTTCCTTTCCTCTTTAGTACAATATTTACTGATGTTGATCATCTTGGGATCCTTCTTAGTTCCTATGTTCATTCAATCATATTCACCAGTAGTAGGAGCTCTCTCGATTCTCTTCTTCTTCAAAAAGGTGTCATGCCTATTGAAAAGCTTCTCAAGAGTGACCAAATGAGGAGGAATGATGTTTCCTTGTAACTGGATAACATTTGACTTATCTTTCTTCTACTTGTCTTGATGGTCTCTTTTAGTTCTGTTAGGAACATCTTTATGGAAGTCACCAACACTTTCCAGAAAGAGAAGGAGGTTCTAGTCATCTTTGAAAACTTTCCAATCCTCTACATTATTGGGCATAGATGGTCGATATACAATCTCTACTTGGTACTTCTTATCTTTGAATTCTGGGTGAGGGAGGAGTAGCGAGGATGACACGACCAAGGAGTATGCCTTGGAATTTAATTCTCTTGATACAGATTCAATAAAGAATGCATCCAGGGCCTCTATTTCATCCCATACTTTGTTTATGTAATTTTCTAATCTATGATTTTTTACAGAGTATTGATTCTTGACTTGGCGCATGATCAGCTCAGGATCACCATGAGCTCTTAAAATATTCACACCTTTTTCCTTCATAGTAATGATCTCTAACAAGATAGATTCATACTCGATAGTATTGTTGGTGTTCCCGAACTCCAATTTATAAGCCATGGGCTCACATACTCCATTTGGTGATATCAAGACCACACCTGCACTGGATCCTAACAATGCACAACTACCATCAAATTCAAGAGTCCATATCTGTGGTGGCATTTCTTCAGAAAAAAACTACTTTTCCTCTTCTCCAGGTTCCATTTCCTCATCAAGATCACCAGCAAACAACATATAGTTACCAAATTCAATTTCTTGATACAAAATTTGGGCTTTAGGGTCGTCAGATTTTAGCATTGTAAACTTATCTTTCTCCTCAGGGACTAGTTTAATCTTTTTATTTCCCACTAGGATTAAAGCTTGAGACCAATCCATCTTTATCTCTCCTCCAAGGTCTTTGCAGAAACTTCTACTTAACAACGAACCGTAACTAGTGGGTATATCAGCAACAAGAATTGTTAGCAACATCTTCTTCTCAAGGTGTGTTGCCAGAGCTACTTGAGCATCTTTAATTTGGCCAACCAAGGGTACTTTTTTGGAATCCATAGAGTAACACCTACCATGGGCTTTAGTGAGAGTAAGTCCTAAGCTTTAGCCATAGTAGATGGCATTACATTATCTGAAGCTCTGTAATCTATTATGCAATTGCTCAACTTGCAACCATTAATATATAATGACACATAGAATAGGTCAAGATTTTGGCACGGGAAAGTGGCAAAAAAAAAAGGTTCCCCTTGCTTATTTGGTTTCACAAATATAGACTCATTTTCTATGGTAGTCAGGACATTTTGGTTTAACTCCAGATTCCTTTCTTTACAGTAATCTACTAGCTTTTGCAGTTCTTTGGGATTAGACTTAAGGTAGTCTATAGGAGAAATCTGAATTATGGAATCTCTACAGAATTGAATACTATCAAAATAGCTTTGTTCCTTACTTGGTTGAAAAATTCTCACTCCTTGATTGGCCTCCTTAGAATAGGAGGTTTATGCCTCATTATTTTTAGGTAGAGGTGTTGAAGCTAGGCTTTTATCCTTCTTACTCTGGGTCAAGCTATATAACAGGTCCTATCTATGGTAGCATAACATGTTGCTTCTTGTTCTGAGTCTGATTCATACTATGAATATAAGTTTTCAGAGTTGCCATGCGAGTATGAATCTGGTTCAGCTCCAGACACCGCAGTATTTCACTCATCACTTTGATGTATTTTCCAAGCATGAGCTACATCGGGGAAGCTCTCTCCATTGTGATGAGTAGTTGGGTGGAAGGCACACATGTTTCCTTTTTTAGGAGGAGCTTCTATAGCTGGCCTTTGTGGTGGAGCAGTTAACTACAACACCTTTCCATCAACATTCCTCCCCTCATTATTTCTCCCAGGTTGCTACTGAAATTTTTGCCAGTAGGGATTATTAAATCTAGGAAGTTGCCTCTTGAAGTAAATGAATTCATTGGACAATTTTTGAATAATTTCATCTGACGATGTAGTATTACTACTACTGGATCTAGACTGTATTTCTCTTTTCCATTTCCTAGATGAGATCATATGATCTTCAAGTTCTACAATAGTTCTCTGCGTGATATACAAATCTATGGGGTTTACTCTTCTTAGATCATAATTGATGTCTTGAGGCATAGCACTTATGAAGAATGTTTTCAAATTTCCTGCTATAGGCCTGTTGGCTTCTAGATTACGGTTCACAAGATTATTGAATTTATCTATAAAATATCTCATACTGATAGAAGGTTCTTTCTTAATGGAAGTTAATTGTGTCAATAGGGCATGCTCATCTTCACTAGTTTTAAACCTTCTCTCAAAGGCAGCTCTCATGGAGGCCCAATCTATGATAGAAGAATTAGGTAAGTGGTGAAACCAATCAGCAACACCTTCAACAAGGGTCTCAACAAATAGTGTGACAGCCACATCTTCTTCTCGAACTGCTAGAATATTGACTGAAGCAAAAAATGTAGCATGTGTTCATCTGTGGATACTTTTCCATCTCTAGAAAATTTGGGAAATTTCTTTCTAGATCCTCAAGGAAGAGGATTATACGCTACTAATTGGAGAAGTCCAACTGTGGTGGCCCAAGGAAGTGCCACAGCTACTTTGGGTAGACAGGGTGTTAGGTTGATAACAGGAGGGGCAACTACTCCATGTAAAGTTAACACTTGGCAAGTGGTGGACAATTGAGTAGTTTTTTTAGGAGGTGAAGAAGGTCTACTCTGGCTCCTTGCAATTCTATTTCCTTGCCAAGGTACTTCTAAAAGACCAAAGTTAATATACGCAAGTCTCTCAAAGACTAGGTCTGTGTTACTCCTGAGAAATCTTTTAGACTCCATATTTTCAACTAATTCTGTAGCCTAGATTCATGCTCTACTTGGTGTTGTACCCTTCTTAAATTTCTCCTTCTGATGACTATTTCAAGTGCTTCTTCTATAGCTTCTTCTTGCTCTAGCACTTGACTAGCATTTCTATAATGCTCGATGCTTTTTTGTATCTCCAGACAAAACTAATTAGTGAGTAAATGAGATCCTCTTGATCATCTTGGAATCCAAGATTCAGTTGGAGCACAAGAATTATGTTTTCATGGGGAAGCACCATATTTCTCCATGATATGCTTCTGGTATATTGACTGTTCATTCCCTAATAGAGTCACCAAAAATATGTTTGTAAATAGATTGTTCTTTTGAATTTAACCTTAAAATACCCAAAGCACTTAAGAACAATTGAATACAATAGTTGGAAAATTGTTATTGAAAAAATAATTTCCCTCTAAATTTAAAGGTATAGCTCCCTTATATGAATGATTTTCATTGAATTTTGATCTTTCCTAATCTAACGGGGGTATGTTCTTAACCCGAGAATAGGAGAGGTAAACCAAGCTAAACCTAGGTAGGAAATAGCTAAGGCAGGACAAATTAAACTCTAAATCTAGCCAACTCTGAGATTTCATCAATCAGATTAACTCCCAAAACTTGTAATGCATGAACTTCTACTGAAAATGTAGATGCAAGACTAAAGATTAATAATGAAATGCTCATGAATCAATCTATATCACAAAAATGTTTCCCAACTCAAGATAACAATAGACCTTCCCCTAACTTAACTGTATCAAATCATAATACAGAAATTTGGTTTGAATACAGATTGTAAATCTAACTTCAAAGAAACATTAAAATTCAATAGAAATATTAATGAAATGCAATGGAACAGTTAAGGAAATGGTATTCATACATACATGATTGACTCAGTAAAATGTTATCTTTCACACCAAAATTTAGCCGACCTTTGTATTGATTTTGGAAATAGTACATATAGAGTCCCATATTTGGCCATTACAAAAAGGGGGTACCCAAAATGGTTCAAATTCCCCAAATAGAAATGATAACCAAAGGTTTATCCATTACAGCATTAATCAAAATTTGGTACAAAGAGAGAATATATTCAAGCTTCATTTTTGTTCCCTTTGCCTAATTTATCCCTATAGGCAGTGACAGTTGTGATAACTCTGATGAGCTCCTCATGTCTATTAACATGGAAATTGGTGTATTAGATGAGCCACCTAGAATGCTCCTTAGCCAGAATCTTAATTTGCATTTGTCTAATCCTTCAATTCTTCCATGGCTTTATAAATATATCCACTCAACTACTGAAACTCTGGCACTTTGTCCAAGTGGGTGGAAGATGGCTCTAACAACTTGTCTACATAATCATAAAATGATTTTTGCATATTGTCTAATCCTATCATTTCTTTTCCTTCTACACTTGTCTGTGATTCTATGTGTAAACCTTGAAGAATCTTAAAGTCTTTGTTCTATTCTTTTTTGACCTTAACATCTACTTGCTGCAACCCCGTCTCGGCCTGGACAATCATTTCAATTTTGAACTCTAGACTTTGAAGTCACTCAATTATAGGTTCATCTCCCTTTTGTAGAATCTTGGCTTTCAATGCCTCTTTGGTCTTCATCTTTACTACTAAATGGAGTATCACTATGCACTCCTAACACTTCACTCTCTCAGATGCGAGAGTTTGCAAATTCTTCTCAATGTTATTCCTTTCTATCTCTAATCTCAAGAGAGCATTACCCAACTGCTTGAAAACTACTAATCCTTCAAATTTAAGCCTCTCAATCCATCCCTTGCCATTCTGCGTAAAGTGCCTATCCTCCTGAAACTTGGAAATTATAGCTTGATTCTCCATAGTGTTGGGATCAAATGTGGTCTGAGTACTAGGAATACTAGCAATTGGAGTGAGGAGTTGTCTGGTGAAGTTATTTAACTCAGCCACTTCTCCCTTGAGTTGAACCTTCATAGTCTTGAGCTCTTCAAGTTCTTCCTTTCACCACATTAGTAGATTTCCACCAGTACACTTTGGTGTCATGACGATCCAACCCCACATCAAATGACTACAACTAAAAGTCTAAAGCAGTCATATCTTCAAATCTACCTTCCTTAATTCACTTAGCCACTTCTATAGTGAAGTGCCCAATTTCTAGATCTCTGCCTAATGTGGATAGTATCTTCACTTTCTTAGTCTTTACTACAGTGGCGCTGGGTTACATGGCCTGAGATAGAGTGTCTTTGCTAGGAGCCCCTTCTTTCACTCTCTTTCTTTTGACCTCCAGAGTGTTCTCTATCCATGATTTAGCGCTGGTGACCTTAGTGGTAGAGACCAAATCCTCTATAAATAGTTTCCTAATGACTGGAGGAGTAGAATTTGGACTTGAAACAAATGGATTTACTGAGGTAGGAGAAGGGGACACCAATTTGGCTACTGAAGTGACCTTCTAATTTTTGCTAATCTCTTCTTTTGATTCTGTGGTTGAAGGAGTATCTTCACCTACCTCTACTATGATAGGGCACCCTCATCTTGGAGAGTCTTGGGTTGAAGTGCCAACCAGCACATCCATAGTGACTGCTTTAGCAGGCTGCTCTAGTTCTGCATCTTTGGTAGGTTCCTCTATTGTTCCAATATTTGGAAGCAGACCCTCTCCAGAAGTCTTCTTTGGTTGGACTTCCTTTTCAAGAGGTTCATTTCCTCCCCTAGATGGTTGAGATGAACTCTTGGTCATAGTTGGGAGTGTCCCTGAAGAAGTTGTTGCAATGTTGGAATAATCCTTTGCTGGGGTCCTTTGGGTAGGAGGTTTCCTTTCTAATCTCTTCCTTCTTCCTACCGTCCATTCAACCCACTACTCTGTCTTCTTATAAATACCACTCATTAGAGTCTGCAACTCACTGATGGCTTGATTTAACATGGTCTCAGAACTGATGGAGAGGGGTTTGATCTTCTCAAGATATGTATCATCATACATGTGTAGGCCATCATCTACTAGCCCCTCAACAATGAGATTGACCTTGAACTTTTTGATTTGTTCAATGGTTAATCTGGCCTAAAATCTATTTCTTCTCTCTAGATCATCTCTACAATTAGCCCAGTAGTCTTCAATTTTATCTACATGATGGATAGCTCAGCTCATTTGTAGGTAATCATGAGCATAATTGACTAGGTCATACTGTGGCCTCTGAACATTGTAGGTTTCCAATGAAAACCTCTAGGAGAATGCCTTTAGAACATTCTTCACCTCAGACCGGGATGCACAACTGTAGCCTCTAATAGTCATGGGGAAGTTGTAGCCTTTCTTTCTAGCACCAGCAGAGATCAAATTCACTTGAATTTCTTTCCTCATCACCTCCACCAGCTTGATCATATCCATAGGATATCTAGCTAGCTTCAAGGGGAAGTCATCAAAACCTGCAAGACGAAGGTATGAGAAATCTTCGAATTGAATAAAATAGCATCCAAATTGGCTGATAAAATTCATGGCTTTAGGAGAGAATCTCATTTCAGGATAGCCTTGGATCTCCTTGCACAATCTCATTATAAATGCATCATTAACCTGAAGATATTATGCATAACTCTTGTGCAATTGCAAAGAGGGGAAAAATTCTTAACTCCTAACATCATCAAGAAATTCCTCTAATCTAGGAAGCCTGTGAAAAATTTGAATTGTTCCTAGAATATACAAAAGGATTGAAGATATATAAAATTCATTATGATGCTTAGCTCTATCTAAGGCCTCCAAGAGGTTCCCACTTACCATAAGGGCCCAATCAATGAAGTGGTGTTGGGAACAAATTACCAAAGCCAAGAAGAAGTGATGGTCAACAAAATTGAGTGCCTCACTCTCACCTCTGATCTTGTGGAGTACCACCAAAATGTCTATGATCTCAGGCTTCAGATTAGTGTCGTACAGTGTCTTAAGAAACTTCCCTTGGCGCTCCTAGGTTCTTGAAACCATGATTTCATTATCTCCTTCTTCCAAATTGACTTTTTGGTGATATATTCAGTCACTGCTTGACTGTATGTCATTTCTGAATACTCAGCTTTCTCTGGGATGCAAAGCGAGTTCTGGACCGATTCTCTATCAATAGATAGCAACACTACATCATTGGGAAAGAGGGTTTACTTAGTATCTAGGTTGTATTGATCTATGCATTCCCGGATCAATTATCGAGCTTGAACAACCATGGGAAAACCAACGACTTCAACTAGTCTGCTCTCCTTTTGTTTCTCAGTGATGGGATGCATCTGGTCTGCTTTTAGTCTACTCTAAAAGTTCTACATATCAAAGAACTTTAGAGACATATCCAAGATCGTATGCCATTCAGAGGTGATGTCGTTCATTCCATCGAATCCCATAAATCTAGATGCCATACTCAAATGATTTGATTTGGGAATGAAGAATATCTTTTAAGAATGCGGGGGAAAAGAACAACCAGTATCAAATGCTTCAAATTGAAACAATTTGTTAAGAAAATAGTATCTCTATTGGCAACCTCCAACTAATCTCATAAATTTTGAATTCTTACCGTTTAATGACTGACTTCCTGTGCCACATGAATGAAAATACCTCAATATTAATGAAACAGTCTGTTATGAAGTAAAACAACTTTATTTGAATTAGTTACTTTTCTCTTACAGGCCATTAAGAAATGTCTTTTCACTTTAGTAACCACAATGGTAACTTTCTTGAGCTAGAAAAAAATTACTTTTCCACTTCTCCGTTGGGCAGAGAAATGCTTTTTGAGTACTCTCTATTCAAAACTCTGCCAAAGGGGAAATCTGGTCTGTGTTGGTGCCAAAATGGTATGTGTTGATTTCATCTGCCTTCTTTATATCTCGGATCCTATATGAGATAGATTCTTCCTTGAAATCCCTTTGTTTTAATGGCTTGGCAGAAAATGTACTACGTGGGTCAAAACCCACCTATTGGAGTAGTGGAGAAGCCATTTTCCACTTCTCCACCAGTAGACTTATCTCTTAGATTTCTTTCTATTTAATCATTCATCTTGGCTTGTGGAGGTGTAGTTCTGACACAACATTCCTTCTAAGCCTAAGGGGTCCATCTTAAAACTGCACTTCCTACTGAGACATGACTTGGTAGTCATCAGTAGAAAAATCACCATGCTGATGCTTTTCCGCCTGTGGAGAAGCCCGAACCCAATTTTTTGCCAATGCTACAAAATCAAGAGTTATGACTGAATACTTTAGTTGCATGTAAAATTGATGTTAGAAATCTCTCAACCATGGCCTTTACCAGATTGGTAACTTAACCTACCCAATGAAAACATGATCTCAAATGCAGATTCCCTCCAGTTCAGAAAAGAGAAGTCAAATTTCAAAAATCTGGTAAAGGTCTCTTATACTAAGGGAAAATCTAGAGTTAGACTCAGGACTCACATGAAGCTTTCAAGAACACTGGTACATGTTACACATCTACTTTTGTCTAAACATATGTAGACCAAAAGTGGGGAAACAACTGGCTCTGTCTTGGAACTTAAACATTCACATGTCCAAGAAAGAAACTCAAGTCTCTGGTTTTGAAAGGCTCAATAAAGGCAGCTCGCAACAAAACTAAAGCAAGACAGATAAAGAAAAGTGGAAATAAAAAACTAACTAGGAAAACAAAAATAAGAACTAAATGTAACTATAATACAATACTGGGGTTACCTATTTTCAATTTAGATCTAATAGAGTTTCAAGTCCTGACCATTATACATCCTGGGTAGTGCTTCACCATCTGGATATGCCAATTTAAATGAATTCTTCTCAAACACTTGATGAACCTTGAAAGGTCCTTTCCACAACATTTTGAATTTTCCATGCATGCCTTTGGGCACCTTGTGTTTGTCCCATAACAACACCATGTCTCCCTCCATGAATTTCTAGGGTTTTCTCTTTTTATGAAACAAGTCCTTCACACGCAACTAATGTCATGTGATATGATCAACCATTTTATCCCTTTCTTCTTCCAGTTTTCTCAGGTACAAGATCCTCTTTTCTAAACCATCCTCATATATTCCATCCTCCACCGCTGTCCTTAGTTTTCAAGTAGCTAACTCTAATGGTAATGGGAGAATGGCTTCTACCCCATAAATGAGTTCAAAATGAGATTCACCGATGGCTCTTTTGGGAGTCACTCTATCTGGCCAGATGGCTTCATAGATTTTCGTATGCCAAGTTTTCTGCTTGTCTGCTACAAGATTTTACATGATGTTTACCAAATTTTTATTGCTAGATTCTTCTTGACCATTCCCTTGAGGGAAATAATCAGATGAGTGACTGATCATGATGACATACTCAGAAAAATTCTATAATTTCTTGAGAAGAAAATTATGGGGCATTATCCATAACTATCTTAATAGCTACACTGAATCTTACCAGAATGTTTTCTTTGATAAAATCACATACTACTTCCGAAGTAGTTCTCTTGGTTACCTTTGCCTCTACCCATTTCATGAAGTAATCAATCACAATGATTATGTAGGTATGACCTGCACTAGACGTGGGGTTTATAGGACCAATAAAATCAAGACGCCATTGCTGAAAAGAACCTTCAATTACCTTTTGTCCCAGGGGTAGTGCTGCCAACTGTGGCTTTTCGATAAACATTTTGCATTTATCACACCTCGCTACCAAATGGTATGCATCTCTAAAAATTTCTTTCCAGTAATAACACTATCTTAAAATCTTAAATGCAGTGACTGATGAGGAGAAGTGTCCCCTGCAAGCTTTGTCATGAAACACCTTTAACAACTTCTCTTGTTATTGTCTGTCGACACACTGGAGGAAAGTTCCATATATAGATCTCTTGTACAATATATCTTTCCAGATTACATACTTAGAAGCTTTTATTTTTAGCTATCTTCTTTGCTTCAGAGTTAACCCCTCAAGTCATTCACCATATGTCAAGAAATACATGATATTTTCAAACCAAGGGTCTTGCATACTTACTGCCAACACTAAGTGTACAGCTTCTGGGTCTTCGTTTGTTCGATTCTCTATCATTTCCTTACACAATTCATTTCCCCTCACTAGCTTGGTGGGCTTTATCTCTATGTCATATTCTTGGGTCTTAGCTACCCATTCTCCCCTGTTATTACATCCTACATCCTATTGAGTCAGTATACTTTTTACCGCAATATCAGGCACATACACCAGAGAGTGAGAGTGTAATTCTTCAAAGCCTTTACCACCGCGAATGCATGTTTTTCAGTCTGAGAGTATCTTAGCTCATGATTTTTCAGAGGTGTCCTCATAAAAGCAATGGGAGCTTGAATCCCCTCTTCATTCTCTTGCATGAGAATGGTTGATAGAGTATGTTTAGAAGAGTAACAATAGATTATGAAATCTTTCTTATAATATAGGTGACATAGTACGGGGGTGTTGGCTATGACATTATTTATGATTTTGAAAGCTTGTTTACTAGGGTCATTCCACTTGAAACTCACATTTCCTTTCATCATGTACACTATGCATTTGGTGATTTCAGATAAATTTGGAATGAATCTCTTGAGAAAGTTTACCTGGTTGAAAAATGATTTCACTCCAGTTTTGTTTACAGGTAAATTCAATTGTTGGATTCTCTTACCCTCTCTGGGTTAATCCTTATGTCTTCTTGGGAGACAATGTGATCCAACAATTTCCCCTCTGTTACATAAATAATTGACTTCTTGGGATTCAGAGAAATCTCGTGTTCTTGACACCTTTTCAATACTCTCCTTAAGTCATTTATGTGATATGGGTATGTGCAGGATCATGGTATGCCAAAAAGTGGTGATGTGAAAAAGAAGTCCTGATTGGTAGACTGATTGAAAAATAGCTATAAATTTCAAATGGTATATCATTTTTAAAATCTGAAACATGTGTCAGATTCTATGCTTTGACTACTACAAGAAAAAAAAAAATCAATTTGATAAAGTTTAGACTAAGTTAAGGTGGTCAGACATGAGATTTTTTATATTCTGGAAAAGTTGTAGAAGAAAAATCATAATTAATTATTTAATTGGAAACAAATTAAAAAAAATATGGGTCTCATCCAGACATTAATCTACTACTTATATCTAGAATCTAGTAAAAAAATATTATCATTTGATTATGTTTAAGGTGGTCAGACATATGCCTACTTATATTTTTTGTCCTGATTGATAGACTGATTGAAAAATAACTATAACTTTCAAACGGTATAACATATTTGAAATCTAAAACATGAGTCACATTCTATTGTTTTCCTACTACAATTAAAAACTAAAAAAAAATCAATTTGATAAATTTAAGACTAAGTTAAGGTGGTCAGACACGAGATTTTTAATATTCTAGAAAATTTGTAGTAGAAAAATCATAATTAATTATTTACATGGAAAAAAATTACAAAAAAATGTGTCACATCCGGACATGAGTCTACTACTTATATCTAGATTCTTGTAAAAAAATATTATCATTTCATTGTGTTTAAGGTGGTCAGACATACACCTTCTTATCTTTTTCCTGAAATTTTCATACTGCTACATTGAAATTTGAAATTTCAGCATATAGAATATTTATTTTAAAGAAGGGATAGTAGCTTAGAAGCTAGATTCAATTTTCTATAGATTCTCTTGTTATACATTTTTGATATAATATTGATAACTTGTCCAAAATTTTATGTCAACTTTCCTAACCCTGATTTTCTAAATTTTGATTGCCACTTAAGGCCTAGTTTGGCATACCATGATCCTGCACATACCCATCTACTCTTTTCCAAGAAAATATAGTAAGATCATCTAGATACATACCAATGTTTTTTTTCTTCATATCATTGAAGGAAAGGTCCATACCTCTCTAAAAAGTATCCCCAACATTGATTAATCCAAATGGCATTGTGTGATATGCAAAGGTGCCCCATGGAGTAGTGAACGCCGTTTTATTCTGATCTGCTTTCTCAACTTCAATCTGGTTATACCCTGAGAAACCATCTACCATAGACATCATTTTGGCCAGCCATGATTTGCAAGAGATGATCCATGTTGGGGAGAGCGTAGTTGTCTTTCAAAGAAGATTGATTAAGGTTTTTGAAGTCTACACAGATTCTTATTTCTCCGCTCTTCTTCCTCACAGGAACTATATTCGCCACATAGGTAGAATGATGGATTGGGTATATGATCTTTTCTTTAAGCATTTTATCAACTTCTATAAATATTGTGTTAGGAACTTTGGGGTTGTAGTTCCTTTGTTTCTTCCTAAAGGGAGTTGTCTCAGGTTTCAAAGGAATCTGGTGTTTGAATTTCCTGTTCATAAAACTCTTCAAATCTTCATAACTCCAAGAGAAAACATCTTGGTATTCTAGGAAGAGTTTCCTAGCCTCTTTCCTTTCCTCTTCAGTACAACATTTCCCGATGTTGATCATCTTGGGATCCTTCTCAGTTCCTATGTTCACTCCCTCATATTCACCAGTAGTAGGACCTCTCTCAATTCTCTTCTTCTTCACAAAGGTGTCATGCCTATTGAAAATCTTCTCAAGAGTGACCAAATTAGGAGGAATGATGTTGCCTTGTAACTGGATAAGATCTGACTTCTCTTTCTTCTACTTGTCCTAATGGTCTCTTTTAGTTCTATTAGGAACATCTTTATGGAAATCACCACCACTTTCTAGAAAGAGAAGGAGGTTTTGGTCATCTTCAAACACTTTCCAATCCTCTACATTATCGGGCACAGATGGTCGATATACAATCTCTACTTGGTACTTCTTATCTTTGAATTCTAGGTGAGGGAGGAGTAGCGAGGCTGACATGACCAAGGAGTCTACCTTGGAATTTAATTCTCTCAGCACAGATTCAATAAAGAACGCATCTAGTGCCTCTATTTCATCCGATACTCTATTTCTATAATTTTTTAATCTATGAATTTTTACGGAGTATTGATTCTTTACTTGGTGCACGATCAGCTTAGCATCACCATGAGCTCTTAAAATCTTCACAACTTTTTCCTTTGTAGCGATGATCCCTAACAGGAGAGATTCATACTTGGCAGTATTGTTGGTGTTCCCAAACTCCAATTTATATGCCATGGGCTCACATACTCCATCTGGTGATATCAAGACGACACCTACACCGGATCCCGACGACGTGCAACTTCCATCAAATTCAAGAATCTAGATCTGTGGTGGCATTTCTTTAGCGGAAAACTACTTTTCCTCTTCTCCAGGTTCCATTTCCTCATCGAGATCACTAGCAAACAACATATAGTTACCAAATTCCATTTCTTGATACAGAATTTGGGCTTTACGGTCATCAGATTTAAGCACTGTAAACTTAGCTTTCTCCTTAGGGACCAGTTAAATCTTTTTATTTCCCACTGGGAATGAAGCTTGAGACCAATCCAACTTTATCTCTCTTTCAAGGTCTCTATAGAAACTCATGCTTAATAGTAAACCGTAACTAGCGGGTATATCAGCAACAAGAATTGTTAGCAACATCTTTTTCTCAGGGTGTGCTGCCAGAGCTACTTGAGCATCTTTAATTTGGCCAACCAGGGGTACTTGCTTGGAATCCATAGAGTAACACCTACCATGGGCTTTAGTGAGAGTAATTCCTAAATATTTATCCATAGTAGATGGAATTACATTATCTGAAGACTCATTTTCTATGGTAGTCAGGAAATTTTGGTTTAACTTCAGATTCCCTTCTTTACAGTAATCTACTAGCTTTTGCAGTTCTATGGGATTAGACTTAAGGTAGTCTATAGGAGAAATCTGAATTCTAGAATCTCTACATAATTTAATAATATCAAAAGAGCTTTGTTCCTTACATAGTTGTAGAATTCTCACTCCTTGATTGGCCTCCTTAGAATAGGAGGTCGATGCCTCATTATTTTTAGGTAGAGGTTGAATTTGGGCTTTTATCCTTCTGACTCTGGGTCAAGACTATATAAGAGGTCCCATCTATGGTAGCATAACATGTTGCTTCTTGTTTTGAGTCTGATTCATACTCTAAATATAAGTTTTTTTAGAGTTGCCATGCGAGTATGAATCTGGTTCAACTATAGACACCCCAGTATTCCACTCATCAGTCTGATGCATTTTCCAAGCATGAGCTACATCAGGATAGCTCTCTCCATCATATTAGTAGTTAGGTGGAAGCCACACATGTTTCCTTTTTTAGGAGGAGCTTCTATAGCTAGCCTCTGTGGGGGAGAAGTTAACTTCAATGCCTTTCCATCAACATTCCTCCCCTCATTATTTCTCCCAAGTTGCTCCTAAAAGTTTCATTGATAGCGGTTATTAAATCTGGGAAGTTGCCTCTTGAAGGCAATGAATTCATTGGACAATTTTTTAATCATTTCATCTGACGATGTAGTATTACTAATACTGGCTCTAGACTGCATTTCTCTTTTCCATTTACTTGATGAGATCATATGATCTTCAAGTTCTACAACAATTCTTTGCGTGATATCCAAATCTATGGGGTTTACTCTTCTTAGATCATAATTGATCTTTGGAGGCATAGCACTTATGAAGATTTTTTTCAAATTTCCCACCGTATGTTGTTCAGTTGCTGGGATAGGGTTCACAAGTTTATTGAATTTATCTATAAAATCTCTCATACTGATAGAAGGTTCTTTCTTAATAGAAGTTAATTGTGTCAATAGGGCATGCTCATATTCAACTATTTTAAACCTTCTCTCAAAGGCAGCTCTCATGGAGGCCCAATCTATGATAGAAGAATTAGGTAAGTGGTGAAACCAATTGGCAAAACCTTCAACAATGGTCTCAACAAATAGTCTAACGGCCACATCTTCTTCTCAAACTACTAGAATATTGACTAAAGAAAAAAATGCAGCAATGTACTCGTCTGTGGATACTTTTCCATATCTAGAAAATTTGGGAAATTTATTTCTAGACCCTGAAGGAAGAGGATTATTCCACTTCTTCTTGCAGTACAACCTTAATGTGATAGTATACTTGTATACTTGAATGCAAACTCCTATTTTATACAAGAGAAAGGCTAATTGATGAGGATTGGATAAGATCATCCTTCTTCTTCGAGCTCCACATCACTCAGGTAGGTATTGCCTTATCTGCACATATATGGCTCCTTTATGACAACTACAAGCTTGCAGATATATAACTATGGAATGGTTTTTTAGACTCTTAGGTAACTAATACCTTGATATTCCCTCTAATCTTATATAATATTTAGCTTTCATAAAGTAAGTCTGAAAACCAGAGAAAAACTAACTCTTAACAATATGGAATGGAAATGGTTTTTCAAATAGATTTTGATGTATGGATCTCTGTAAAATCTCAAATATTGCATAGACCAGTGCCTTATCCTATGGGCAATGGACTCAAACATACATTTGCAAAGAGATTATGAATGAAGGGAAAACAACTCTATCTGATTTGTCTATATGGCTTACATAAAAGCAAATCGTATCAATCAAGTTCTACGTATTGATCCACCTATGTGTTTAGATATGCAACTTCCTACTCAAATAATTTAACTCTCTCCTTGAAAGAGACCATGGAAATAGAGATTACATAGCCAGCATCCACTGGAAAGACAAGATTGTCAACACCCTTGATGTTCCAACTCATACAAATCTGAAAACAAATCTTAATCATAGTTATCCTTTAAATAACTCTATTGCTGATCATTCAATAGACAAAACTAAAACACCCTTGATGCCCTAGCTTATATGATTTTGGAAGAAAAATGGAGACAACTTACTGATATAATAACAGTGTTGAGATTCATTCATAATACTACTATTATAATGATATTCTTCCCAAAAAACCAAAAAAAATACAAAAAAATTTATATGCTAAGAAGAGAGAAAATATATTATAGAAGATATCCAAATTGGAAACTGATCTGAACTTGTTGTAGAGAGACTAAACAGACTCAGAAACCCTCTCCCAATAGAGAAGAAAATAGAAACACTCAAAATAGAGAAAAAAAGAGAAGATATAGAACAAAAGGAAACCCTAAAAACTATATCTGACAAACACCTATAATTCTATAAATCTGATCTACATTGGTGACCTCAAAATCTGAATCTCTTATCTCTTCAAAACTCTAATTTATTTTCCTCTTTCTAACTTTTTCTTGCCCTTTCAAATAAATCGGATTCTTCCCTGCAACTGTCTTTTCAATAAAATATGATATCATTTTCCCCATTAGAAGAACCTCCAAATCTGATCTTTTGTCTCCAATATCTTCTAAATCTGATTGTATTCCTTTGAGAAACATCCTTTATTCCACTGCAAAAAGCCTTTTGAATTTGATTCCTTTCTGAGAAAATATGATTTCAAAATCTGATTACAAAAATTCTTTGGGAAAGCTTGTCTAATAAGTTTTGAAAATAAAATATGTTTACATTTTGTCTCATTCTCCTATGCAAATCTGATTTCATTCTTTGAAAAATCCCTCTGATTCTGATTATATTCTCTACTCAAAAAACCTTCGGGAAAGCTCCAATAAATCTGATTTTGTAATAAAATATGTCTTTGCATTTTGTCTCTTCTTGGAAATCTGATTTCATTCTTATTCAAGAATCTGATCTTCATTTCTTGAGCATCCCTCCAAATCATATTTGGAAAAATTATATTTCCTCTATCTTCAAACATCTCCTAGAATGCATTTTTCAATATTTGAAATAAAATACTTTTGCAAACTATGCACTTTACCCTTTAAAATTTGCACATCATTTTGAAATCTTTATTTTCTGCACTTTTTGCCCAGAACTCACAAGAAATTGACATGTGGCACCCTCATATTTTCTACGTTGAACTGATCTTTTAACTCGCCTTCTAACGATAGTCATCTTTTCCTTCATGTCTCAATGTCTCTGAATAATTTCTTCAACCACGGTTATTTCCAGAGATCTGGCAACCAAGCTTTAGTCTCCAAGTCTCTTGATGTTTCAGACTTAGCATTTTTTATCTAGAGACTGGGCGACTGCAATTAGTCTCTAAGTCTCTTAACATTTTCACACTAACTACTACCATCTGGCGACCTAGCGAATAACAACTAGTGGTTGACTCAGTAGTTAGTCTCCATGTCTCATGATTTCTAGCGGTTATCTCATTTTATCTCTTGACTTTGCGACTAGCCACCACATGTCCACCTGCAATGTCATCACCGCCACCTATCTGCAAAATTTATTCCCTTTGTTCATGGGCATGGAAATTGAGGCGCCAATCACCTGTCTATGGATAGCCTCCAGCTCTTCTTCACATTTCATTATACTTGTCTTTTTCCTTATAAACATTTCAAGTTTCCTTGGTACGGTCAATGTGAGATTAAATCCCTTCCAAGTTTTAAAGCATTTACTATATTCTGTCACAAAATATGGGGCGCACCAACATAGTGAGTCTTCCAGCCAAGGGGGCCCTCCATAAGCCTCTTGGCCTCTTATTCATTTCATAATACAAGTGTCTGAGTATATAAATATTGAAACATTCCCTTCCACTATGGATTGGGATAATGCATTTTGTGACTGTTATAGGTAGTTTAGACAGTGTTGCACACAGTCAATTGTATCTCGCAAACCAAGAAGAATTTGGAAAATCGGTCCAATGAGAGTTTGGAGAATTTGATTTGCGACAACATATTAAAAATTTGGCATGATCCAATGGTGGACTTGGAAGTTATGCCCCCCGCAATATGACTATTTTTTTGTTAAAATCTTTTACAACATCACAAATCCTCCACAAAATCTGCATGACTCCTTCCCTTAATTTCTAGCGTGGATTGACGTGTTTGGTTGTTAAAAAAAATAAAAACCCTCATACATCTGTCATGGCCTCCCAACATATCCTCATTCACCTTCACCATTCCTTATTTGCACTATTTTTTTATATAAACATTTGTTTTTTAAAAACAAACATTTGTCAAATGCTGTGTAAGTTTCTCTGCAATGAAAAGGTTTTAAAACCCCCAATGTTTATTAAAATCCCCCCAACCTTGCTTTGAATCTTAGATTTTTTGTTTTTTTTAAAAAAAATAGCACTTCATTTTCCCGCTCCAAATGCTATGCCAGGCTGCTGGAATGGTTTGTATTTTAATGTTTTCTGAAAACTTTTTAAAAAATCCCAATCAAACTCAATATTTGTGACTCTGGGAAATGCATTTGCAATTAAATGCTCTCATGCTTTAAAAACATTTTACAATCCCCATTCATTGTACCTATTTTTCTCTAGAGTTCATGCATTCTCTTTATGGAAAACTATCTTCGCACTGCACAGACTTCCAATTTTCCAGCGCTGGCTTTTCTATTAGTTTTGCATTATGCAAGGTATGTGTTTGTTGTTCTGTACAATGTATGGTTTTAATGTTTTAAAACTACTTACAACTTTGATCTCCAATGCGCAGGCTATCAAGTGTATTTGGTTTGGCTTTAAAGTCCAAATTAAATGTAGATCTCCTCTTGGGTTTCATTTACAAATTGCACTTGAAGAATGCCTCAAAAATTGTATTTACCATGCATGGGCTGTATCCACTCTTGGTTTACTAATAAGATGGCATGTTGTGTTGGGCTCTAAATTTTCTATTATACCATCAAATTGTATTTGTATTTGAAATGTTTTAATATTTTGAAAATCCTTCATCTTGCTGTGTGTGGGGTCTTGTATACACTAAAAGAATTTGCAAAGCTTTTAAATATTTTAATATTCCATACTTGCACAAACACCCTTCACTGCCATCACTGAATTTCAAATATCATTTTTTGGTTTTACACTTAACATGTGTATTGGCTTGGAGACATTCAATCTCTGACTGAAAGATGAATCTCCAAACTTGAAACACCTTATGTATTCATAAACACTATTACTTAAATCATAACATGATTTAAATAATAATATGCTCTAAAATTTCATACACCAAGAAGGTAGTACATTTACATGCCATGAGAATTATTCCACAATTGTCTCTTGAAAAATTTTTTTAGACAAAAAGTTATCACTCTGAGGAAGTAACCATTTTGTTTACTTTAATTTTGTTATGCACTGCAAACTGCACAAACTATCTCTGATATTGAATTCATAAAGTCACCAAGAAGAACCTTCAGAATCTAAACCACTGGAACTTGATTCACCTTCACACATGGAACATGAATCTTCAACTAACTTACACTGAAAGTGAATTGATCAACTGGTACAAGTATGCAAAGTCAACATCTTACAATTTTTCTGATTCTGGACTCAGCAAATATGTAAAATTTGATTTTGGAATCAAGGTAGAAAAGTGGACAATTGGATTGGTACGAGTTTGAAACTCTTTAGGTAGGTACACTCTCATGTTTCCAATACAAGGGAAAAATCAATTATCTAGGGCATTCAACTAGGTACAACTTGCAGAAGTTCAAAGTAGGCTATTTCATAATTCTAGGCAAAATAGAGAAACAAGACAGTCCTGCAGGACCAACTTTGGGGAAACTGAAAAACCATCAAAAAGACTTTAAATTACTTGGGATTTGAAACATAAGCCCTCTGATATATACTAAACATTCCCAAAGTGGTTCCCCATGAAAAAAAATGACGCAAGTTATTCCAGTGCAAACTGGGCGTATTACAACAAATTGACACTTTAACAACAAATGCAGAATGTATAAGTGCTCAAATCAAGACATCACTAACTGACTCAAAATTTGAATTTGACAACTTGGGATATCTTCATATGCCTAAAAAAGAGTGATGAACACTTGACATGCATGAAAAAATTTAGAATTGCATTTGGGAAAAAGGCTCAAAAGTACTCATAAGGGGCCAGAATGCAAAATTTTTAACAAGGCACTAAAAAACCCTATTGTATTTTTGAGTACCAACAATGGCTCTAAATGTGGACATGTGCCCCATGTGGGCATGTAGAAAACTTCAGATTCTCATGGTAGAAGCAGAACACCTTGAAACTTCAAATCAGATTTTATCTCTTTTCACTTACATCTCTAAAAACTCTTCTCTCCTCTCAAAAAATGGGGAAACCTCATACTGAAATAAAACACACAACTGAAAGAGAAATCAACTATACAATATGTTCATTATCTAAAAGAGGCCCAAAGCCCCAAAATTGAGATCAACTCTTACCTCTATCATACACTTGGTTTTCATCTTCACAAATTAGAGATAAGATGAAATTACCATTTCCATGCATCTGACCTATCTTATTTCCACTCTCCATTAGCTCAAGACAAAAAATGTCATCATAATCCATTTGAGAACTCAACTGAAAATGATACCAATTATGAAAAATATGTGGCATATGCATGATGCATTCATAAGGTAGTAGAAACTAAGATTCAATGCAATAATCAACAATACTTAACTCAATACCATATCTCTGAAAATCACCTTCTGGCTGGAAAATAAAACACTCAAAATCTTCCAGGTTGCTTGGGTTGGCATTATTATATCCATCGACATCAGTAGTTTGCACATTAAAGAAAAACTTAGCATGTTGAACCATATGAAAATACTGAAAAGATTCACCATTTAGGATATGGTTTGGCTCATTCTTCAAAGTATAAGGAACAACAATTGGTTCACTATCAAAGTTAATCTCATCATAGACATCATGGATCTTATGCAAATGGTTCTGACTTTCTGCAGGAGGAGATAAATCAAGAACATCAAAAGAACAAGATTAAACATATTCATTATCAAACAATGGTAATCCCATATCATAATCCATACTCCTTTTCTCAAAAGTATTACCATCCCACATCTTGTCATTTACTTCCATATTCATATCAGAATCTTCATAAATATCTTCCAGCAAATTATTAGCATCATTCAAATCTAAAACTTACTAGTGGGTGGGTTGGAAAATATTAGCACATTCATCATAAACATGTGAATCTTGAGCAACTGAAGGACTATCCCTTAATAGTAGTTCATTGGAAATTTCAGAATCTGAAAAAGATTTCAAATCTAAACAACTATCCTGATCAGTGCTCAAAATGATATCTGGAGTCTCTTCATTTTTTAAATCTGAAACAACATTGAGGCTTTCATTATCTAACATTGCATACTCAACTTGATTGTGCTCTAGTGACATAGGAGTATAAGGAAAATTAGAAATACAAGTATCAACATTCTGAGTATCTGATACATATTCCTTATCAAACTCAATATGTGTGTAGTGCTGAGATGCAAGTCTGTGTTTCCTGAAAAAATTGAGGTATTCACAAGACAATAATTCTGAAATTTGTTCACTATGAAGTGAACTATCATCATTTACACTCATTTCTAATACACTCTCACAATCAAAATTCTCATAATCATTTTCACAATCATCCTTGACCATGTCATTAATATCAAAACTTATATCCATAAGGTATGAGGTTAGAGAATCATTTTTAGATACATACCTCTGAATATCAGTATTTAAAAAATCTGAGATTTTATCACTGCTGAGAAAGGATTGACAATCTTGTTTACCCTCACTATTTTCTTGCTTGATGCTGCAAATTTATTGTTCATTGGAACCATGTAGTGATATTTCTCAGACCATATCATCTTGTGCAAAGAAATCACTACAATCACTTACATCCTCATCATAGTTATCATCTTGCTGTCCACACAAAACATTTTCACTGTCTTGCTGCTCACAGACCTCATCATTGATATTAGAATCAACATAAATGGACGCATCATTATAACCATAATAACTAGATTGGATATCACTAGATTCAGCCTCATCAGCATAACTAGATTCATATTCAGCATTTTTAACATTTTTAGATTCAATATCACTAAATTCAACTTCAAATATGTCATTTAAAGAAAGATTTACTATATGCTCTTTCCATTGCATAGTATTCCAAATAATGTCCACCCTCTAAGAGCTTGGAAAATTTATAGAATCAGGAAAACAAAGTTTAACAAACAAATTTACCCAAAAAAAATCCTGAGGATAGAAAGGGATATCATACTCTTCTATTTTATCAGTAAAACTCATGTAGAAATCACATTGAGACTCACCCTTATTTTTGCTCATACTTTCTTGTAATGTTTTAACCACCCTTTCTTGAATCTTTTGTCTTATTACTTTAGTTCATACACTAACAATTTCAAGTTATGGTGAAGGGCTTTTAGATTCAGACATATCTTGATGATCACTGTCATCTCTTTCACCATATTGCTCAACAAAACAATCTTCAAATGCAACCATAGATCTTATTGAACCATAAGGTAATTCCTTATACCAATCCCTAGAATTATCTACTAGGATTATTGCAAATAGGTTCATTAGTACATCTTCATGTGTTATGTCATGATCATCTATCAAATTAGCAAATTTTCTTATATGGTAATTAGTTGATTGCTCACCCAGACCAGTAAATTTAGGCAAACATTCCCTTACTACTGATGAAATAGGATTTGGGTATCTAGGGATACCATTGAAGTCTATAGCATTACACAACCTAACCCAATATAGGTGTGACATTTTAATAGGCAGGATGACTACAAACTGCCTCTCTCTTCCCTCTTAAACTAGTGCTGACCACTTAATAGGGAAATGTATGCATAACTGATTGTCATGGAACAAAATTCTTATCAAATTAAAATAAAAATACCTGAAGTGTAATGAAGTTGCTGCAAACTTTTTGGATTTGAAGTCACCTCCAAATCAATTTCAAGAATTTGTAGAGCCACCACCTCTTTGCAGAGGAAAAGATTGTCAGTTGAGATGTCTTTCCCAACTTTGACCTTCTTCAAATTAGAAACTTATACAATTCCAACATAGAGCTTCTTATTGATTCCTCTCTTGACTATATTCTTAGTCATAAAAGCCCAAATATCTACCTCTACCACTGCAAGTCCACCTTCTTACTAGTCTTTTTTCAAACTTGCACACTGGTGCAAATCAGAGAACTCAGAGTCGCCACTCACCACATGTGAGATTTTATGAATATTTCTTTGAGGAACTTCTAGACTTTCAAACAATTTGCAATGACAAATAGAGCATACTGTACTCACTTTTCAAAAATTTGAGGAATATGTCTTTTTGAATAATGACTCTATAACTAGACTCTAGGATGATTTAGCAAAGCAAGGAATTAAGCATCTTAAACTTGTTGTCCTTTTACGTCCCCAGCAGAGTCACCAATTTGATTGGAGACTCAGATGGGCTAACTCAACTGAAGCTAGTTTGGAAGATTTGAATTGATGCACCAGAGATTCTAGGACAACTTTAAATATAAATGATTATATCATTCCCCAGTGGAGTAGCCAATTTTTTAGCACCTTTTCTTGCAGTACAACCTTAATGTGACAGTATACTTGTATACTTGAATACAAACTCTGATTTTATACAAGAGAAAGGCTAATTGATGAGGATAGGATAAGATCCTCCTTCTTCTTGGAGCTCCACATCACTCAAGTGGGTATTGCCTTATCTGCACATATATGACTCCTTTATGACAATGTTGCCAAATTTTAGTCTAGGGTCTTTAGGTCCTAGGGGGTATAATTTTTCTTTGGTGAATTACTTCTCATTCATCCTGAAACATTCCGCTAATATGCTTATCAGAAAATTATCCTATTTCCCTATTTGAGCTTGGCGGGACTTCAATACTTCTACTTCTCTCGGTGTTTAGGTGATTTACGTGTGTTGGGAAAAGGGCAGTCATAGCATCTTCTAAATGAGAAGTAGTCACCCTCAGATATGTGATGATCATGTATTTTTTTGAAAGGTAAACATGTGGTTTTCATAAATGATTTGTTAGGGATTTTTCTTGTATGAACCACAATGCTTGAAATGCCTATTTGAACCTTGTACTTTCTAATTCTGATTCAGAGACAAGAAAAGCCTAATTGCTAAGGACTGGATAAGGTCCTTCTTCATTTTTGAGCTCCACAAATACTCAGGTAGGTTTTACCTTTCAAGATGGCTGTTAACACAGTATTTATTGATGTGGACACTGATTAGCTATGTACCTTTATTAGACCAACTTATGAATTATCTTGCTGATGACCAAGCATAACCATAAACAAGATATTACCATACAAATCATAGTTATTAGCATAACAATAACCAGTGATACAAGGATTCTCATCCTTCTTCCTTTTCT
>MU223921.1:1015272-1106055 GCA_018584345.1 Thuja plicata | reverse complement strand
GGGTTTATCTTTAACTCATCTTCCTTCTCCAGACTTGGCGACAAACCGTTTATCATTAATCTCCATAGTTATTTCTAAGTCGCTGGATGCTCATATTCTTTCTCAAGACCACACGACAACCTTAGTCACTGAGTCAGGAGATAACTTTAACTTGACCTTGACATATAGCACGTGCCTTATCTCTGTTTATAGCGACTTTGCGACATACCCTAATTGCCAAGTCGGGAGGACTTTTTCCCTGGGGCACTTTTATCTCTAGACTACGCGACCGCCGTCAGATCCCTTCATTTCCTCATCCAAGGGCTGGTGTGTAATCGCTTAATATTTCAACATACCCTTAAGTCATCTGGAGACTTTGCAACTGAAAACAAAAATACCTTAGTCTCTTTATCACTTGATCCACTTTCTCCTTCTAGCGACCTCCCGACAACCACTTACATTATGATAGATGTCATCTGTTGATTTGTCCACTCAATGCATACTAGAACACTGAGTCATTACTCCTGTTCTGGCGACATCCCGACTAAAGGAAATCGCTAACATGAAACGGTTAGTCACGTAGTCTAGACTGTTATCTCTTAACGGACATATGATCTCGAGACCATGCGACTGAAGAAAAACTTAACTGTTTGCCATGGCCCGATCCAGCGACCATGCGACATGAAGTAATCGTGAAGTCTGATGACATTACTTTGACTTTTTGAATTCTCTTGCGATCACCCGACTGAGTAGTGGGTCCCATTCTTATAAATCTTATATCATGAAGTTCATGCGACTACCCGACTGAAGGAAATCGCCAAGTCTCGAGACACTGAAAGAATATTCCATTTTTTAACGAGACTACGCGACACAAGGAAAAAGTGAAGTCGGGAGAGAATTTATCATATTCGTTCTGGGTAACGCGATCAGGCGACCTGACTTAAAGCACATGTCTTAAGTGACTTTGAAAAAGTAACGATGAAACATAAAGACATGGAATAGGGTTTCAAATGCATCGTTTAACACTTGGATACATAGGGTTTTTTCAGGGTTTTAGCAATTTTGGCAAGGTTTAGGCATGAGAACCTGAAAATTTTCAAAGGGGAAAAACAAGGAACAAGGCGAAGCAGCAAAAACAAGAAATACAACCGACATGATTCATAAAGCTTTTTGTTTGTGAAAAAGAGTTTTTCAACTCTTGGAGATTTTAAGTTTCAAAGTGGTATTGATGATCATGTGGCATCCGAGAAAGTTCATCTTAGAGGTGCAACCCCAACACAAGTGAAAAATATCTTATAAGAGGTTAAGTGCTTTCAATGGAAAAGAAGTCATTTAAGTGTGAAAAGGATAAAGGTGAAGCCGTCAGGATACTTTTTTGGATTAATGGAAATAGGCTTATGGGAAAAGTATTCTCTTATGTTCTTTTCCTGTGCAAAGCAAAATGGTCTAATGCTTATGTGTTTCGGCATCAGGTGTAAAGTATGTTCTTTTTCTATAAGGCCAAGGATGTGTTTCATCAAGTGGCTAATGAACATAAAATTTAAATGTAAATGTTCAGATTTCAAGGCTGTTATGTTCCTCAAAATGGGAAGTTCAAATAGCCATTGAAAACTAAAATTAAATGCTAATCCTACCATTACACCCATTAATCTCACCTTAATGACATTCATGTGGTGCCAACGTTCGGATCTTGGCAGCTATTTCTTTAGCTTTCTCCAACATTTTCTACTCACCGTGTTTGTTTAGCAGGCCATTTATCTTCACTTATGTTCTCAGTGTTATAGTAAATGGAAATCAAGGCTTCTGGTTATGACAGATTAATTGGTATTGAGAGTGAGTTGAAAGAAGTTTCTGACACATCTCTAAGATTCTTTGATCTCATAGATTTGCATAGAAGATTGAATTCTCATCCAATTCACCCCATTACTCAGAAGCTCAAAGATAGTGGTCTTGTAGAAGCTACAGGGTTTCCAATGGCAGTCCAAGCTCCTGAGCTTGTTAGAGAATGTATTGAGAGATATGATGCAGTAGCAAAGAAAATACTTTTCCTAGATCAGTCTATTTTTTTGTCAATTGATAAAGCTCTATTTCAGTCTTCTTTCAAAATTTGAGAGAAGGACGTATATTGTGATATCGACTTTAGTCTTTTTGCATCTATGTTCAATGAAAAGAAGGCTCTAAGGAGAGAAGACATGTAGAGGACCTGGTTCCAGACCCCTCAATCCAAGAAGAGTAAGATGCCAAAGAGTCTCTTTGGAATGACCCTAAAGAGGGAAATTGTCGATATCCTAGCCCTGTTGACTAGACTGGATGGAAATCCTAAGATTTTAGATATCATTGAACATAATTTCTTCCTTATTCAAGTTGTCTATACTAAAAATATGTTCATCGATTGGGAAGGAATTCTGTGTGAGAATCTTGCATCCTAGATGAGCTCTTGTCAAGGATTCAAACAATTCTACATGTCTTCTTACCTAATTTACGCTCTAGTGACTCAGCACCTGTGGCCAGGCTTACCAAAAATCAAGAACTTTGACAACAATACCAAAATTTATGAGTTCTACCTGAAATTGCAATTGCATTGGAGCTTTGAAGAATACATGGCTGTGAATGATGCATTCACAATGAGATATGTCAGGAACTTCAAGGTTTCCCAGAAAGAATATTCTCATCAGAAGCCATCTCGGCAATTGGTCAGTTTGGCTACTCTTTCATCCAATTCCTGAGTTTCTCTTATCTTTAGATAGGAGCCTTCTCCAGAATTCCTAAGAGGTTTCCCCAGTATCCTAAAGATAAAGTGTCCCTAGTGGAGCTTTGCTAACAAATATTGGAAGTGAACACTCTATGTTCAACTGTGAAGAAGATCATTGGGATTTCTTTCCCTGTGGTCAGTGGTCCATATTCCTGTGCATCCAGATCTGATGCCTAGAATTTGGTAAAGAGTTTTGAAGATAAGATCAAGCTACTTGAATATGAGGTACTTGGGCCTCAATATGATCCTGTGGGTTTTGTTAGAGATCACTTGAAGCTCAGATAAACCTACAGACATGTCACAGATATTGAAGATTTTTGGGCTAAGTTTTGTAATGAGTATCAGACACGGGAGAAATTATGGTCTCATTTAACTTTAGATGAAATTAAATTGTATAAAAATACTATTGATGTATTTGATCTTGTAGGTGATGAACTCTATATGCATCCTTCATCCTACGACCAGATCAAACTATTGCCCATTTCTTTGTCTCCACCAACTAGTCCAGTGGTTGATTCACTAGAGATTCTCATGAGAGACATTAACAAGAGAACTAACAAGTGGGTGGAATGGACCAGGGCCCAATGGAGAAGAACTTCTAGTGTAGGTTCTTCTGGAGGAATGAATTTAGGAGCTAGGAAGTCTACTTCAACAACTACTTCTTCTGTGGCACCATCAAATTCACCAGGTGCAGCGCAATCTGTCAGGCAAGGAGGAGACCAACCTCTGGAAAAGAATGTTCCTATCACCCCCACCTATGGAGGTGGTTCACTCCTAAACATTGGAAATGAAGAGGAGGCTATATGAGAAAAGGAAAAGGAGAAAAGTCAAGAAAAGTCCATGACCAAGCCTCCCTCAGCAATTGCAGTCATCACTTTGGATGACACAAACCCAATGGATGGTTAGGACTCCTCTCAGCCAGTAGATACCTTGGCCCTTTCACTGACAAAGGTAGCATCTTTCCATGTTCCACCTCCAGGCAAGAAGACTCCTCCTATTGTTCGAAAGTTGTTTGATCCTACAGATCTTCAGTTTGCAGTTAGGGTGTTATCCACAGATTCATGGTTGGAAGACACCATTGAAAAGAATAAGAAATGATATGAGGAGGCTACTTCTTTGAAGGACCTAATTCTAAAGGCAACCTCATCTCAGTCACCAGTGAAGAAGGTGAAGATGCAAAAGTCCATGGTGGCTCTCTCCCATGATTCCACAATTGGGTGTATGCTAATGGAAATAGTAGAGCCCCAGAAAGAAGGAAAGTTTCATGAACTCTCAGCTCAATATTATCAGATAAAAACTATGGATCTAGGAGTTCCGATGCATGACTCAATGGTGAACATTTGGAAAAACACCAATGATCAGATTGAGGATAGGTTAGAAGAACTCCAGGCAGATAAGGAGGTTCTCAAATATGCAAATAAGGAGCTAGTTGAGTATATCAAATCTACTCTTGGCAGTACCTCATCTTCTCAGTTTGATCCCAGTGCTGAAGAAAATATGAATTTACTATTGAAGCTGTAGCAAGAGAGACAATTTGGACAATTTGGCCAAGTATGGGTAGATGCAATGAAGGTTCAAGGCCTAGTTATCATTGAGAACTTGGGGAACCTTTTACTTAATGCTGAAAAGTTGAAGGACATAGCATCAAAGCACCAAGAGACCATTTACAATGCATCCACTGGATTGAAAAAATAACTAGCTACCTTGCAGGAGGTAATTGATATCGAGACTAGTGTTGTAATCTCTAATGGCATCCTCAAGACCAGGCAGGAACCATTGTTTCACTAGAGGTAATCTTTGGAGTTCGTAATTGAGATCTCAAACAAATCAACAAATGAACTCAAGTCTTTGACTGAGTTAGTACAAAAGGAAATGGACAAACTATTTGAGTTTTTGAAACTTTTGCACATAGAATCTCAGGTTTATGAAAGTGACAAGTTGGTGAGTATAGAGTGAATGAAAGCTAAGTTCCTCACTTTCATAGATGAGATTTCAGATGTGGCTAGCTTCCAAGTGTAAAAAATTAGTGAGCTCTCTACAATAGATGTAGTAATCAAAGCGAAATCAGAGAAGCACCAGTCCCGGATTGCCAGGTTGGATGAATTGACAGAGTTGCATGACTTTTGGATGATTTGAGCTGACAATGTAATCATTCTGAGTGCTTAGGAGTTGGGAAAAGTAACGGATGTAACGAAGGCTTACAAAGGCAAAGCCATTTTACTATAGATGACATAGAATCTGTTGACCTATGTCATTTTCCCAACTTTTGTCTATCGTAGCTATTTTGGGTATTTTTTCAGCCTTGTCAGTTTTTGTAACCAGCCAAGTTTATTATTAGAATGTTCCTTTCGGAATATTGTATGAAGGCAATAATTATTGTAATAGGTCCTTTTCTAAGAAGACCTATATATGTAAATTTCTATAAAGTGAATAAGATCGGCAAATATTACTTTGGGCAAACCCCTGTAGCTGGGACTACTATGTGCGACTCTAAGTCTAAAGTATTTTTTTTGTTCATCTTAGTTAGCTATGTAATTGTCTTGAATGAAGGTACTAAGACTAGAAATTGAATGAATATTAATGAACCAGGTTTTGTTGTTTTCATCCAATGGATTGTATGTTTACTATCTCCAGCATTAGTACTTGGATTTATTTTCATTTGCACATTTTAGTTCTGTAGATTGTTTCTTGCATGAGAGATTGGGAAGAGTGTCACTAGAGAATGAGATCAAGATAATCTGGGCATTGTCAGAGTTTCACAATCTAAGTAATCTAGGAATTACATTGTTACACTTCCTTTCTTCATCTCTGCTAGTAGATGGTAGTTTGCATTCATCTTGCACTACATAATAGTTTGAATAACAAATTGCATGTCATTGAGTAAGTCCCCCTTTCATTGCCTAAGTTGTTTGAAGCTTTGAGAAACTTGGTTAAACCTCTTTTTCTCTTCGGTTAAGAGCATACCCCTCTAAAAACCAAAAAGACAAGATCCATTGCATATCATTCACATAAGGGATACTGTACCTTTAAATTCAGGGGTCATTGAAAGATACCTATCATTGATCCAGTCTGTGGTTACTTTTTGTTCTACATAAGCCAGCATTGGGTGTTTCCAAGAGTCATTTGATAAATCAAATTTCAAGTAGACAAACTATAAACCAATAATTTTTGGTGACTCTACTGGGGAGGACTCATAATACTCCTAAGCTTACTTAGTAAGTCTGTCTGTGGCTCTAATAAGTAACTTAGAACTTTTTTTTGGCATCTCTAATGCTACATTATATATATCACTCTTAAGGAGAAATGGTGATCACGTCATGAAGGACAAATTCCCACTAGAGAAACCTAATCCTTTTCTTTTTGGATGAGCTAGAAGATTAAGAGCTACACAGCTACAGTAATCGGGATCATTAAATCTGGGTCCTAAGTATACCCGAAGTGTCTGGAAAGAGGGACATAAAGATCCTATGTTTGAAGAATTGTAGAAGGATAAGTTTCCTCTGTTAGAAGTCAGAAGAGGAAGAACCAACACCCAGGATCCTATCTTTTTAGGTATCCATGGTGCTCTATTTCCACCATCATGCCCTGCTTCTCAAATTCATAGTCATTCTTCTATACCTCCTGTTATCTGCAATAACACCCCGTCATTATGTAACACCCTCACTCTTCATGGGGTAGCTTCTCCTACCACCATCAATTTCAAGACCATGCCAGTAGTTCTCCCTATTTCAATGGTTTTTCTTTGGGGTAATGCTATTGGGCCTCTTCAGCTAGGAGAAAATAATGGTTTACCTCGAGCTTCCTGAAAAAACTTCCCAAAATTCAATGGAGACAGGAAAGTATTTGCTGATGAGCATATTGCAGCCTTCTTCACTGCATGTAGTATTGTAAACCCTTAGAATGAAGACATCACAGTAAGAATGTTCATCAAAAATTTGATAGAAAATGCCACTGACTGGTTTCAACATCTTCCTATTGGATGCATCACTAGTTGGAATGATATGAGAAACTGCTTTGAAACTCGTTATAAAAGTACAGAGGATGAACACACACTCCTAACTTAGCTCACTCAGATAAAGAAAGAACCTAGTGTGCCCATGAGGGAATTTATTGCAAGGTTTAATAAGCTGACAAATAGGATCCCCACTGCTAGCAGGCCTATAGCTGACAACCAGAAGATGTTCATGTTGGAAATACTGAGAGGGGGGGTGAATCAGTATTTCACTAATTATTTTATTTCAGAAACTTAAACATAAATCAAAGATACATCCACTAAGTCTTAACACAAGAACACATAACACTTTATATTATTATGGGGAAACCTTTATTAGAGGAAAACCTCAGTGGGAATTAGTACCCACAAATATTTTGTACTAGTTTCTTATGATCCTTGTTAGAAGATCCTTAACCCTGTTAGGAGTTGTCTTTACAATGTATGAAGTATAGTGACCTTGTTAAGGGTCAGACCCTATTAAGATTCTTTTACAATAACCCTGTTAGGGGTGGTGGAATCATTGTCCAAGAGCTCACTTCTCAAATGGTGAAGGCTACAACCTTCTGCATCTTTGATACACACTGTATCTGCAAGGTGAACTGCTACTGTAACACTGCTTGTCTGATCAGTTCCTTTTGTGCATTGATTCTTTAACCTCTTTTTAATCACTACAATAATTTTTTCTTCACTCTAAAATCTTATACTTAAATATATATATCATCAACATATGATAGATATATCTTTGCTGCTTTAACACTCTGCTCTGCTTTCTTATCTCTGGCTTTCGCAACTTCTCCGATCACAAATGACCTTCTATAAGTACTTCCTATAAAGAAATGAACATTTCAGCTTTAGGAAACCTTTTACCATCTATCTTGATCACTTAAATAACCACACAACCCTTCATTAAGTTTTCTTAACATTAATTATAACTGCTTTACTCAAACTGAAAAGACACATCTTTTCACACAGTCCGCTCCACCAGATTAGCTCTAACTTTTTTATCCTGATGAATCAAGTCATGCACCTTTAACCAAATATTATTAGATCACTAAAAGTAACTAATCCAAGGATGCAATTCCTAAGGATATGTGCAAATTCTATACCAAAACAATCTTTGTCGGCTCTTTCCATGATCTTTGTCATGTTCTGGCATTCACTAGATGTACCTCTTTAACTGGCTATATCTTCTTCATAATTTCAAATCTGATCATGCTCTCTTATAATTAGAATGTAAACATACTAATAATATTATCTTCCAAGGCACATATAATTTTAATAACAAATGAACACACGCTAATCAAAACTATAACAGTTTGTTCCTTGCTCTGTCCTGTTCTGCCCTTTACTATCTCAGTCACTTCATCTTGCTATAAATTATTCATACTTGCAGATCTGATCATGCTCTCTTATAATTAGCATGAATACATACTTAAAAGCTTATCTTCAAAGGCACATACCCTAACTTGGTCGTATGCATGTGCATTGATGCTCTGTTCTTCTGGTACTCTGCTATCTGTCCAGTCTTCTGTCCTTAGCCAATTTTTGATCTTTTGATAATGTGTGCTGACTCCAAAAATTCATATGAATTTTTTTCCATGATGAAAACACTAAATAGAGTTATATAAATGAGTATAGTCAACTTTCCAACAATCTCTGCCTTTTTCATTAATGGCAACAAAGGAATATGGCAAAGTTACTATCTGTACTCTTGTACAAAAACTCTCTATATCATATACCAGACTCCATATTCTTCATACTCTACTCCCCCTTTGACATTAATGACAAAGGTTCTCAAAAAAACTTCTATTTACTTACTCAGCATACACATTTGGATATGCAATCTGCAACTTCTGGATCTATTTCTCCCAAAATGCAATCAATGAATTGACAATCTGTGGATGGGCGCATAATGCATATTGTAGCTTCTCCATTTTTTCCAAGTATGTGATAGGACCTTGATCATATGACATACTCCATATCCTATACATTAATTTACTCCCCCTTTGATATTATCTTCTCTACCTTTTTCTGCAAACTCTTTCAAGGATGCTTGACCAGCCTTGAGTGAACTAAGATCAAGTGTAAATTTGCTAACCAATTCACTGGGCCTCTTC
Organism: Thuja plicata; assembly: GCA_018584345.1. Lineage (NCBI taxonomy): Eukaryota > Viridiplantae > Streptophyta > Pinopsida > Cupressales > Cupressaceae > Thuja > Thuja plicata. Next base: position 1,097,213 of record MU223921.1, on the reverse strand, counting down.
TTCATATACTTCTCTTCTGCAATAACTGATTTATTTTTCATGAATCCTTTAGATTATATACTCCCCCTTACTTATTTACTCCCCATGAGTCTAAGTCTATTATGGGTGTCAAACTTGACAACAATGATGATGAATTGTCCATCACTTCATTCTTCTCTTTTCTGCTTCCTTTCCTGTGATATCTAAAATCAATATATCTATATAAAGACTCTCAGCCTCTTGAGTACTCACAAATGTTTCTTCAAACTTATCTAGATCAATATCCACTGCTGCCATTAATACTTCAATATTATCAACCATAAATGTATCCTCCGTGTCCTTGGCTATGGGCACATAATCCTATGGACCTGTCATAATATTTTTATCTTCTTTTTCACATGATATTTCAAATTGTATCTTCAATCAATTATGCTCTTACATGAACACTCTTTTGTTGTATTCACACTTAGATGATCAATAATAAGTGTGCACTTCCAAGGATAACATCAGGTCGGCTCAAATAATAAAATTATCTCCAACGGCTATACTGATACTCTCACATAGAACACTACTCAACAAAATTTTTGACCCATTCCGCTTCATGAAATTCATGCATTGAAGCATACTCATAAATCACTTCTGAGATGTTTCAAAGAGTTTCTTGATATCAATCTCTACTAAAGAATGTAATTTTGATACTTTGCTACTTGACTACAAGTGCTCCTTTGATTATCCAGCCGCTTACTTGATGGTTAAGTAATTTTTCAACTAATTTCCAAAATGATGTGTCTGTGCTTGGGCTTTGTTTCAAACTTGAATTACTTTGCTTAACAAATAAAAATTATCAATATCCTTTATTCACTAATGAGAACAACCGTAATGCATTAATAATACAACTGCTAGGGCTTCTATGATCTCCAATCATTTATTCTGACCGTAAGTGAGGACTTGGTGATTGCAAAGTAGATTTCTGCCATTAATACTTGCTGCATAGACAGAGGAAGCAACTGTAACTTCCATTCTTGTTCCTGATAACAATTTAGATCATGTGCTCTTCCATACAGCACCATAATGTCACCAAACAATTTTAATCCAAGGCATATACTCAGACGGTGAGTATACCAGCCACGCAGGGGTTCAGAGCTAGAATAGCTCCCCCTAAGACCACGAGGGTCAAATATTCAAAAGTAGAAGGTGCCTCCACTAAGGATGCATCTACTACCTTGTTCTCTTCATTATCCTTCTTTATTTTGACCCATATTTTATCTGATTTATCTTTAGCTTCCACAAACTTAACTTCTCCTGATTCTTCAAACAAAGACTTCTTAGGATTCTCTTATCCTTTTGTTCTTGATCTGCAAGACCTTGAGATGTGTCTAGCCTTTCCACATGAATGAAAAATGAGAGGAGGTCTGATGTTGTTATTCATCATGCTACATTGCTTGGCTATGTGTCCATTGTAATTACATATCTGACATGTAATCAACTGAGGGCTTCTAACATTTTGCTGAGGATAACTTCTTTGTCTTTGTTGATTCTGATTTCTTTGATTATTCTAATTCTTGTTCTTCTGACTTGTTTTACAATTCATAGCTCTATGACCAAATTTATTTCATGAATAACAATAACCATTGAAGGGTCTTACCTCTTTAAAATTCCTTTCAATATGTCCATGCTTGTTACAGGCATAAAAAGTATGGTCAACTAGCTTGCATTCATCCTTAGGTGGTTCAAAATTGTCTTTAGTCTGATTTATAATCTCCTTAGTATATTTGATGTGCTTTGGTGCTTTCATTCTTTCTTGCATGGAATCAATCTAAATTTGTGCTTCATTGTATCCTATACCGCTAGTATCTCCTTTAACCTTTTGAGCATACAACTGTGATTCTATCAGATCCTTGCTTCTGTGTAACTTGTCAATATGATTCTTTGTTGCAGTCAATTCAGATTCCATCTTCTCTTTGTTATTTCTTAGCTCCAAGATTTCCATGTTTGCTTGTCTTAGTTCTTCATCTAACTACTTGTTTCTTTTGACTTATCATCATAGGCATCTTGATTGTTACATAGCTTTTCATCTAATTCTTCAATCTGATCCTTCAGAGATGAATTTTCTTCATTCAACTTTTTGACTACTTCTCTAAAATCATTTGAAGAACAATTCCTTAATTCTTTTTTTAGTTTCTTGATAAGTATTTGTATGCCATTAACTTTTAGTTTAAGATCTTCATTTTCTTTTTGAGATGTGTCAAGTTATTCAAGGGCTACTTCAAGATTCTTTTTTAGGTGTTTCATTTCTACCTTGTCCATGATCTCCTGAAGTGGTTAAAATTATTTGCTAAGGACCAGAGCTCTGATACCAATTGTTGGAAATACTGAGAGGGGGGGGGTGAATCAGTATTTCACTAATTATTCTATTTCAGAAACTTAAACATAAATCAAAGATAAATCCAATGAGTCTTAATGCAAGAACACATAAAAATTGATATGATTATGGGGAAACCTTGATTAGAGGAAAACCCCGGTGGAAATTAGTACCCACAAATATTTTGTACTAGTTTCTTATGATCCTTGTTACAAGATCCTTAACCTTGTTAGGAGTTGTCTTTACAATGTATGAAGTACAGTGACCTTGTTAAGGGTCAGACCCTATTAGGAGTATTTTAAAATAACCTTGTTAGGGGTGGTGGACTCACTATCCAAGAGCTCACTGCTCAAATGGTGAAGGCTACAACCTTCTGGATCTTTGATACACACTGTATCTGCAAGGTGAACTGCTACTGTAACACTGCTTGTCTGATCAGTTCCTTTTGTGCGTTGATTCTTTAACCTCTTTTTAATCACTAAAAAAATGTTTTCTTCACTCTGAAAGCTTCTACTTCAATATATATATCATCAACATATGACAGATATATCTTTGCTGCTTTAACACTCTGCTCTACTTTCTTATCTCTGGCTTTCGCAACTTCTCCGATCACAAATGACCTTCTATAAGTACTTCCTTAAAAGACACAAACATGTCAGATTTAGGAAACCTTTTACCATCTATCTTGATCACTTAAATAACCATGCAACCCTTCATTAAGTCAGCTTAACATTAATTATAACTGCTTTACTCAAACCAAATAGACACGTCTTTTCACACAATCCGCTCCACCAAATTAGATCTAACTTTTTGCTCCTGATGAATCAAGTCATGCGCCTTTAAACACATATTATAAGATCACTAAAAATACTAATCCAAGGATGCAATTCTTGAGGATATGTGAAACTTCTATACGAAAACAATATCTGTCGGCTCTTTCCATGATCTCTATCCTATTCTGGCATTCACTGGTTGTACCTCTTTAACTGGCTGTATCTTCTTCATAATTTCAAATATGATCATCCTCTCTTAGAATTATCATATAAACATACTCATAAGATTATATTCCAAGGCACATAACATTTGAATAACAAATGAACACACGCTAATCAAAACTATAATAGTCTATTCCTTGCTCTGGCTTGTTCTTCCCTTTACTGTCTCAGTCACTTCATCTTGCTATAACTTCTTCATACTTGCAGATCTAATCATGCTCTCTTAGAATTACCATTAATACATACTTAAAATCTTTTATTCAAAGGCACATGCCCTAACTTGGTTGTATGCACATGCATTTATGCTTTTTTCTTCTGGTACTCTGCTACCTGTCCAGTCTTCTGTACTTAGCCAATTTCTGATCTTCTGATAATGTGTGCTGACTCCAAAACTTCATATGAATTTGTTGCGATAATGAAAACACTAAATAGAGTCATATAAACCAGTATGGTCAAATTTTCAATAGTTATTTATTAGTTCCATGCGTCCTGACATTAGTTTCCAAATCAGATGAGCGCATGTGGCTAATTTGCAAGCCACGCAAACTCTAGCAATTGAGCTAGAAGATGACCTTATAGCTACCAGGAAATGGAAGTGAGAAGTGTAGAGTGGTGCCTCCACAAGCTCTATTTCCAGTGTAACTAGAAATACTAAGGCAATACTTTAGAAATTATCTAATGAGATGATTTCCCTCAAGCGGCAAATGGGAAAGCCTACCCCATCCTTTCAGCATCCTTACTAGGCGACTCCCAAAAAACAATATGAAGGTAAACAGTTGCAGTTGCCACCTGCTCAACAAAAGCTTGCTATTGAGGTAGATAAAAAGCATAATATGTGTATTTTTCATCTAAGAGCTGATCATGATGGTAGTAATTATCTAGAAATGAATAGATATAGATAGCTAGCCTCAAGCAATGAGATGACTATTGAATATCCTAAAAGTGAAGAAGATTTTGCTCCCCATGGCGACTCCGGTAATTTATTTTTGGACTATGAATCTAACTCCAAGGTATAAGGTGAATGCTTTGCTACAATGGATGGAATTCAAATGGCAGTGGCAATAAGAAGTCAAAGAGACAAAAATATGGGAAACTCTATTCCTTCCTAGAATACGGCAGCTGGTCCTTCGGGTGGTGCACCCGGTTATTCTACTTCTTCATCTTGGAAGAAGGATCACTTGAAATCCAAAACAAATGGTAAGTATTTTTCCTCCTTTGATATAATTCAATACTGCAAAGATCCTAGAATCAAGGTGTCTCCATTAGAATATTTAAAAACTCATCTTACTGAGCTTCAGAAGCATGTAGATTTCTGTAAAAGTGATGCTAATTCTAGAATGCATCCTGATATAAATTCTACTGTTAGTGATGAATCCCCTAACAGTTCCCCTATACATTATGAAGAGCCCATCCTTCCCTTGCTCTTTCAGGAAGAAGATTCTTCAGTCTTAGCCACTACTCTTGGCTAGAAGCTTGATCCATTCTATGTCTCCTTATTCATAAATGGTCATAAACTAAGCAACTGTATTATTGACTCTGGAGCCTCTGATAATGTCATTATCGCTTCTATTGCAAAAGCCCTTGGATTAACCCTTACCAAAACCTTTGGCCACTATTATTCAATGGATTCTACACAGGTTCCTCTCTTAGGTCAGGTAAAGGATGCACAAGTTGCATTAGCCGCACATCCTGCATAAAGAATGAAGCTGACCATCCTGGTAGCCGATATTCTGGCTAGCTATGATATGCTTCTAAGTAGAAGTTTTTGTAGAGACATAGGTGGAGAAATCAAGATGGAATGGTCCCATGCTATAATTCTAGTGGGTACGAAGAAGATAAAGTTGGAGCCAGAGGAAAATGCCAAATTCACAGTAATGAAGTCTAATGACCCTAAAGCACAAATCCTCTACCAAGAGATGGAATTCGACAATTATATGATGTTTTCAGATCTCAATCATCAAGATGAAATTCTAGAAAATAATAAAAGTCAAGATATCTGGACCTTGGAGTTTGATGGTAGCTATGCTACTGCAGGATCAGGAGCTGGCGTAGTGCTTATTCCCCTAGAAGGAGACATGATATAGCTTTCTTATAAGCTGTAGTTTAAGAATACTAATAACACAACAGAATTTGAAGCTCTATTACTAGGCATTGTTGTTGCAAAGCAAAAAGGGGTAAAAGTCCTTAAAGAAATTGGTGATTTAGAGTTGATAGTAAGGTAGGTTTGAGCATAGTATGCAGTGAAAAATGCAAGACTACATAGTTATAGGAACAGAGTCTGGGATGAGATAGAGGACTTTGATGCCTTCTCAATCTAGGCTATTCCAAGAGGACAAAACACAAGAGCAGATTTGTTGGCTGCCTCAGCTTCACTTCTCCTTGTGCATCTAGAAATAGGAGACAAGCAATATAAAGTTGAAGTTCTCTTCACGCTGAATGTTCTAGACAATGTGGAAATCTGGAAAGTCTTCATTAGTGAAAAGTAGATACAAGATTTTATTGAAGGATCAGATCCTTTCAATGATCAATACTTTGAAGGAAGTTCTAGTACCTACAAGGAATTTTCTCTAGATGGTAAGAAAGAATCAGAACTTGGAGAAGAATAGTTGAAAGGTAATAAAATTCCTCGACACCTTATCTCCCTTGAAAAGTTGTTTGATAGACATGATGCTTATATTAGAAGAGAGAGAGATAGGAAAGGTGGTACCTCAAAGAACTTCAAGGGAATGAACATAGGCACTGAAAATTAACCTAAGATGATAAATATTGGCAGTTGTTGCACAAAAAAGGAAAGAGAAAAGGTTAAAAACCTACTTTCCCAATACAAAGATGTGTTTTCCTGGGGCTATGAAGACCTCAAAACTTTTTGGGATGGTGACTTCAAGCACAAGATTCCTCTTAAGCCTAAAGTTGTCCCTTTTTGGCAGAAACAACGAAACTACAATCCTAAGGTGTCAGATGCCATTTTTAGAGAAGTTCATAAGATGTTGGAAGAAAAAATCATCTACCCCATACATCACTCTACATGGATAGCCAACATCATGCCCGTCTGGAAAAAGAAAAGAGAAATCAGAATTTGTGTAGATTTCTAGAATCTGCACCAAGCTTCCCTAAAGGATAATTATGCCTTACCCAGCATGGATCATGTACTGCAAATAGTTGCTAGATCTGAAATGATGTCCATGTTGGATGGTTTCTCAGGTTTTAACCAGATTGAGGTGGACCTAGAAGACAAGTATAAGACAACGTTCACCACTCCTTGGGGAATGTTTGCTTATAATAGAATGCCCTTCAGGCTTATCAATGTTGGAGCTACCTTCCAGAGGGCCATGAAATATTCATTTGTGGACCTCCTGAATAGAATAATAGTTATATACCTAGATGATTTAGCAGTCTTCTCTAAGAAGAGAGAAGATCATCTAAGAGATCCTGAGAACGTGTTAAAGAAATGAAGAGAGGATGGTATCTCTCTTAATCCCAAGAAGTCTATTTTATATGTCACCAAAGGTAAACTGCTTGGTCATATTGTTTCCCATGAAGGAATATAAATTGACCCTGAGCGCATAAAGGCCATCCAACAATTGAACCTATCGGAAAGAAAATCAGGAACAAGATCAGTCTTTGGGAAGGTAAATTTTCTCAGGCGTTTCATTCCTGACTTTTTGACATTACAAAATGCATAATTGATATGATGAAAGTTAGTCAAAATTTCAAGTGGAATGATTCTGGGAAGAAGGCCTTTGATTTAATCAAGCATGCTATAGCCAGAACACCTATTTTGGTGCATCCAGATTATACCAAGGAGTTCATATTATATTGTTACGCATCAACCCATACATTGTCTGCTATCATGATGCAAGAAAATAATGAAGGGATTTAGGTGCCCATTGCATTCATGAGAACTCCACTCAAGGATCATGAATTGAGATATTGTCAAATGGAGAAGCATGCATATGCAGTGGTAAGGGCATTGAAATTTTTTAGATTCTATGTATTACATTCCCATTCTATTATTTATATTCTGGATTCTGTTGTTAAGAGTATTTTGACATAGCAAGACATAGGATGTAATACTAGAGGTGCATGGATAGCTAAGGTACAGGAGTATGATATTGAACTCAAGCCAAAAAAGTTGGTCAGAGGAAATGGATTGTGTAAAATAATGGATGAAAATCAGGACATAGCTCAAGAGGAGGATTCTCCAAAGGTGTTAATGGTTAGTCTTCTTGATCCATGGTTTTCCAACATCACTTATTTCCTTACTTATGGGGATTTCCCAGAAGGATTGACATATAAATAGGAAAGAGATTTGAAAACCAAAGAAGCCAAGTATGTCATTTATGATGACCAGTTATATAAGAAAGCAATAAATGGAACTTTCCTAAGATGTGTGGACAAGCCACAACAGAATAAATTTCTCCAAGCATTCCACAATGAAGCTTGTGGTGGATATTTCTCATCCACAATCACTACATACAAAATCTTGAGGTAGTGTTACTATTGGCCTGACATGTTTAAAGATTCCTACAATTGGGTGGCAAAGTGTGATAAATGCTAAATGTTTTCCAGTAAACCACAGTTAGCTACCCTCTCGTTGAAGCCAGTTGTAGTAGATGGTCTCTTTCAGAAATGGGGGATTGATTTCATGGTTTGATAAATCCTCCCTCTTCTTCAGGTCACCTATATGTCATAACTACCACGGATTACTTTACCAAGTGGGTTGAGGCTAAGCCTACCAAGAAAATCACATCTGAGGTGGTCTGTGAATTTATCAAGGAGAATATCTTGGTAAGGTTTGGAGTGTTGATGAAGCTAGTGATGGAAAATGCCACATATTTCTCTTATTTAGAGATTACAATGTTTTTCTACAACAATAGTATCCATGTTAACCACTCTTCTGATTATTTCCCTCAAGGAAATGGCCAGGCTGAGTCAAGCAACAAGAACCTGATTAACATAATTAAGAAACTAGTTTCAGAAAGTCAAAGGGATTGGCATAATAAATTGCATGAAGCTCTATGGGCTGATAGGATTACACCTAATCAAGTTATTAGGATCTCTCTTTTTGAGCTGGTCTACATAATTGAACCTAGTTTCTCACTTTCGCTGGAGTTATCCATTTGTAGGCTGCAACAAGTAATTGAAGATCTAGTTTTCCAAAATGGTCTAGAGAAATGAATCATGTATTTGACCAAGTTGGAGGAAGAATGGGAAAATCTTGTTGACCACATCACTGATCATCAGAGGAGAGTGAAAACATTCTTTGATAAGAAGGGTAGACCAATAAATTTTATGCAAGGTGACTTGGTCCTACTTTTGGATAAAAGGTGTGAGTCTAAAGGAAAGCATGATAAATTTGACTCACTTTGGAAAGGACCATTCTAGATTGAACAAGTGAATCAGAACAATTCTTTTATTCTAGCATATCCTTATGGAGAAATTTTTCCATTCTCCTACAATGGCCAGGATCTGAAGCTCTACCAAATACTCAAGTGAAAGAAGGCAGCACGTGTAGGTTAGTGCTAGTATAGGTAGGTTTGCTTTGCATTTTTCCTGCTTTCTTTACTTCTTTCTTTAGTCTAGTTTAGTTTAGTTTCCTTTCCTATTATGTGTTTTAGTTTAGTTTGCATGTTGTTTGTCCTGTCCGTCTTTTTATATGAAACTAGAGACTCTGGGTCCCTTCTCAGACATTGGTATGTCTAAGTCCCCAGTCGGAGCCAGCTGTTGCCAAATTTTAGTCTAGGGTTTTTAGGTCCTAGGGGGTATAATTGTTCTTTGGTGACTTACTTCTCATTCATCCTGAAACATTGCCCTAATATGCTTATCATAAAATTATCCTATTTGCCTATTTGAGCCTGGTGGGATTTCAATACTTCTAATTCTCTCAGTGTTTAGGTGATTTAGGTGTGTCAGGAAAAGGGTAATCATAGAATCTTCCAAATGAGAAGTAGTCACCCTCAGATATGTGATGATCATGTGTTTTTCTGAAATGTAAACATGTGATTTTCATAAATGATTCATAAAGATTTTTTTTCATGAAAAAGAGTTTTTCAACTCTCAGAGATTTCAAGTTTCGAAGTGGTATTGATGATCATGCGGAGTCCAGGAAAGTTGGTCTCAGAGGTGCAACCCCGACACAAGTGAAAAAGAGCTTATAAGAGGTTAAGTCCTTTCGATGGAAAAGAAGTCATTTAAGTGTGAAAAGGATAAAGGTGAAGTCGTCGGGATACTTTTCTGGATTAATGGAAACAAGCTTATGGGAAAAGTATTCTCTTATGTTCTTTTCCCATGCAAATAAAAATGGTCTAATGCTTATGCGTTTCAGCATCGGAAGTAAAGTATGTTCTTTTTTGACAAGGCTAAGGATGTGTTTCATCAAGCAGCTAATGAACATAAAATTTAAATGTAAATGTCTGGATTTCAAGGCTGTTATGTTCCTTGAAATGGGAAGTTCAAATAGCCGTTGAAAACAAAAATTAAAGGATAATCCTACCGTTACACCCATTAAGCTCACCTTAATGACATTCATGTGGCACCAACATTCAGATCTTGGTGGCTATTTCTTTAGGTTTCTCCATCATTTGTTGCTCACTGTGTTTTTTTAGCAGGCCATTTGTCTTCACTTATGTTCTCAGTGTTATAGTAAATGGCAATCAAGGCTTCCAGTTATGACATATTAATTGGTATTGAGAGTGAGTTGAAAGAATTTTTTGAAACATCTCTAAGATTCTTTGATCTTGGATATTTTCATAGAAGATTGAATTCTCATCCAATTCACCCCATTACTTAGAAGCTCAAAGATACCAGTCTTGTAGAAGCTACAGGGTTTCCAATGGTAGTCCAAGCTCCTGAGCTTGTCAGAGAATGTATTGAGAGATATGACCCAGTAGAAAAGAAAATCATTTTCCTAGATCAGTCTATTTTTTTGTCAATTGATAAAGCCCCATTTCAGTTTGCTTTCAGAATTTTGGCAAAGGAAGTATATTGTGATATCAACTTCAGTCTTTCTGCATCTATGTTCAATGAAAAGAAGGCTCTAAGGAGAGAAGATGTGCAGAGGACCTGGTTCCAGATCCCTCGATCAAAGAAGAGTAAGATGCTGAAGACTCTCTTTGAAATGACCCTAAAGAGGGAAATTTTCAATATCCTAGCACTGTTGACTAGACTGGATGGAAAGTTTGAGATTTTAGATCTCGTTGAACATAATTTCTTCCTTGTTTAAGTTGTCTGTGCTGAAAATATGGTCATTGATTGGGCAAGAATTCTGTGTGAGAAGCTTGCATCCTAGATGAGCTCTTTTCAAGGATTAAAACAATTCTACATGTCTTCTTACCTAATTTACGCTTTGGCAACTCAGCACCTATGGCCTAGCTTACCAGCAATCGAGAACTTTGACAATAATACCAGAATTTATGAGTTCTACCTAAACTTGCAATTACATCAGAGCTTTGAAGAATACACGGCTATGAATGATGCATTCACAATGAGAATATGTTAGGAACTTCAAGGTTTCCCAGAAAGAAGATTCTCATCAGAAGAGATCTTGGCAATTGGTCAGTTTGGCTGCTCTTTCATCCAATTCCTAAGTTTCTCTTATCTTCAGATAGGAGACTTCTCCAGATTTCCTAAGAGGTTGCCCCAGTATCCTAAAGATAAAGTGGTCCTAGTGGAGATTTGCCAAAAAATATTTGAAGTGAAAACTCTGTATTCAATTGTGAAGAAGATCACTAGGATTTCTTTCCCTATGGTCATTGGTCCATACTCATGTGCATCCAGATCTGATGCCCAGAATTTGGTAAAGAGTTTTGAAGATAAGATCAAGCTACCTGACTATGAGGTTCTTAGGCCTCAGTATGATCCTGTGGGTTTTGTTAGAGATCACTTGAAGCTTAGATATTCCTACAAACATGTCTTGGATATTGAAGATTTTTGGGCTAAGTGTTCTTATGAGTATCAGACATAGGAGAAATTATGGTCCCATTTAACTTTAGATGAAATTAAATTGTATAACAATGCTATTGATGTATCTAATCTTGTAGATGATGGACTCTATATGCATCCTTCATCCTATGACTAGATCAAAGTGTTTCCCATTTCTTCCTCTCCACCAACTGGTCCAGTGGTTGATTCACTGGAGCTTCTCATGAGAGGCATTAACAAGAGAATAGACAAGTGGGTGGAATGGACCAGGGCCCAACAGAAAATAACTTCTAGTGTAGGTTCTTCCAGAGGAATGACTTCAGGAGTTGGGTAGTATACTTTAGTAGCTACTTCTTTTGTGTCACCATCAACTTCACCAGGTGCAACACAATCTTTTGGGCAAGGAGGATACCAACCTCTGAAAAAGAATGTTCCTATCACCCCCACCTACGGAGGTGGTTCACTCCCAAACATTAGAAATGAAGAGGAGGATATAGGAGTGGGAGCCATTGTTTCATTGGAGGCAATCTTTGGAGTCCGTAATTAAGAGCTCAAACAGATCATCAAATGAACTCAAGTCTTTGATTGAGTTAGTGCAAAAGTAAATGGACAAACTATTTGAGTTTTTGAAAGTTTTGCACACAGAATCTCAGGTTTCCAAAAGTGACAAGTTGGTGAGTACAGAGCGAATGAAAGCTAAGTTCCTCACTTTCATAGATGAGATTTTGGATTTGGCTAGCTTCCAAGTGTCAAAAATTAGTGAGCTCTCTACAATAGATGCAGTAATCAAAGTAGAATCAGAGAAGCACCAGTCCTAGATTGCCAGGTTGGATGAATTGACAGAGTTGCATGACTTTTGGATGATCTGAGCTGATAATGTAGTCATTCTAAGCGCTCAAGAGTTGGGCAAACTAACGGATTCATTGAAGGATTGCAAAGGCAAATCCATTTTATTAAAGATGACATAGAATCTGTTGACCTATGTCATTTTCCCAACCTTTGTCTATCATAGCTATTTTGGGCATTTTGTCAGCCTTATCAGTTTTTGTAACCAGCCAGGTTTATTATTAGAATGTTCCTTTCAGAATATTGTATGAAGGCAATCATTATTATAACAGGTCATTTTCTGAGAAGACCTATATATGTAAATTTTTGTAAAGTGAATAAGATCGACAAATATTACTTTGGACAAACCCCTGTAGGTGGGACTATTGTGTGCAACTCTGAGTCTAAAGTGATTTTTCTTGTTCATCTTAGTTAGCTGTGTAATTGTCTTGAATGAAGATACTAAGACTAGAAATTGAATGAATATTAATGAACCAGGTTTTGTTGTTTTCATCCAATGGATTATATGTTTACTACCTCAAGCATTAGTACTCAGATTTCTTTTCATTTGCACGTTTTAGTTCTGTAGATTGTTTCTTGCACGAGTGATTGGGAAGAGTGTCACTAGAGAATGAGATAAAGATAATCTGGGTATTATTGGAGTTTCACAATCTAAGTAATCCAAGAATTATATTGCTACACTTCCTTTCTTCATCTCTTCTAGTAGATGGTAGTTTTCATTCATCTTGCACTGCATAATAGTTTGAATAATAGATTGCATGTCATTGAGTAAGTCCTCATTTCATTGCCTAATTTTTTTGAAGTTTTGAGCAACTTGGTTAATCCTATTCTTCTCTCTGGTTAAGAGCATACCCCTCTAAAAACCAAAAGACAAGATTCATTGCATATCATTCACATAAGGGATACTATACCTTTCAATTCAAGGGTCATTGATAGATTCCAATCATTGATCTAGTCTGTGGTTACTTTTTTTTCTACATAAGATAACATTGGGTGTTTCCAAGAGTCATTTGATAAATCAAATTTGAAGTAGACAAACTGTAAACCAATAGACAACTACAAGCTTGTAGACATATAACTGTGAAATGGTTTTTTAGAGTCTTAGGTAACAAATATGAAATGGAAATGATTTTGCAAATAAATTTTGATGTATGGATCTTTGTAACATCTCAAATATTGCATAGACCAGTGCCTTATCCTATGGGAAATGGACTCAAACATACATTTTCAAAGAGATTATGAATGAAGGGAGAACAACTCTGTCTGATTTGTCTATATGGCTTACATAAAAACAAACCGTATCAATCAAGTTCTACTTATTGATCCACCTATGTGTTTAGATATGCAACTTCCTACTCTAATAATTTAACTCTCTCCTTGAAAGAGACCATGGAAATAGAGAGTACATAGCCAGCATCCACTTGAAACACAAGATTGTCAACACCCTTGATGTTCCAACTCATACAAATCTGAAAACCAATCTTAATCACAGTTATCCTTTAAATAACTCTATTGCTGATCATTCAATAGACAAAGCTAAAACACCCTTGATGCCCTAGCTTATATGATTTTGGAAGAAAAATGGAGACAACTTGCTAATATAATAACAGTGTTGAGATTCATTCATAAAACTACTATTACAATGATGTTCTTCCCAGAAAACCAAAAAAAATACAGAACAACTTTATATGCTAAGAAGAGAGAAAATATATTACAGAAGATATCCAAATTGGAAACTAATCTAAACTTGTTGCAGAGAGACTGAACAAACTTAGAAACCCTCTCCCAATAGAGAAGAAAATAGAAACACTCAAAACAGAGAAAAAAAGAGAAGATATAGAACAAAAAGAAACCTAAAAACTATATCTGATAAACACCTGTAATTTTGTAAATATGATCTGCAATGGTGACCTCAAAATATGAATCTCTTGTCTCTTCAAAACTTTGATTTATTTTTGTCTTTCTGACTTTTTCTTTCCCTTTCAAACAAATCTAATTCTTTCTCGCAACTGTCTTTTCAATAAAATATGATATCATTTGCCCCATTAGAAGACCCTCCAAATCTGACCATTTGTCTTCAATATATTGTAAATTTTATTGTATTCGTCTTACAAACATCCTTTATTCTGCCAAAAAAAGCCTTTCAAATTTGATTACTTTCAGAGAAAATCTGATTTCAAAATCTGATTACAAAAATCCTTCTGGAAAGCTTGTATGATAAGTTTTGAAAATAAAATATGTTTTCATTTTGTCTCATTCTCCTATGCAAATCTGATTTCATTATTTGAAAAATCCCTTTGAATCTGATTATATTCTCTACTCAAAAAACCTCTGGGAAAGCTCCAATAAATCTGAATTTGCAATAAAATATATCTTTGCATTTTGTCTCTTCCTGCAAATCTGATTTCATTCTTATTCAAGAATCCGATCTTCATTTTCTGAGCATCCCTCCAAATCATATTTGTAAAAATCAGATTTCCTCTATCTTCAAACATCTCTCGGAATGCATTTTTCAATATTTGAAATAAAATACTTTTGCAAACTATGCACTTTACCCTTTAAAATTTTCACATCATTTAAATCATTTTGAAATCTTTATTTTCTGCACTTTTTTCCCAGAAATCACACAAAATTGACATGTGGCACCCTCTTATTTTCTTCCTTTAACTGATATTTTAACTCACCTTTTAACCACATTCATCTTTTCCTTCATGTCTCAATTTCTTTGAATAATTTCTTCAACCACGGTTAGTTCTAGAGATCTGGTGACCAAGCTTTAGTCTCCAAGTCTCTTGATGTTTGAGACATAGAATTTTTAATCTAGAGTCTGGGAACTATAGTTAGTCTCTAAATCTATTGATGTCTTCACACTAACTACCATCATCTAGTGACCTAGCGAATAACATCTAGCGGTTAACTCAGTGGTTAGTCTCCAAGTCTCATGATTACTGGTGGTTATCTCATTTTATCTCCTGACTTTGTGACTAGCTGCCACGTGTCCACCTACCATGTCATCACTGCCACCTATCTGCAAAATTTATTCAATTTGGTCATGGGCATGGAAATTGAGGCACCAATCACTTGTGTGTGGATAGCCTCCAGCTCTTCTTCACATTTCATTATACTTGTATTTTTCCTTATAAATATTTCAAGTTTCCTTGGCAGGGTCAATGTGGGATTAAATCCCTTCCAAGTTTTAAAGCAGTTACTATATTCTGTCACAAAATATGGGGCCCACCAACACATTGAATCTTCCAGCCAAGGGGCCCACCATAAGCCTCTTGGCCTCTTATTCATTTCATAATACAACCGTCAGAGTATATAAATATTGAAACATTCCCTTCCACTGTGCATGTGGGATAATGCATTTTGTGATTGTTATAGGCAGTTTAGACAGTGCTGCACACAGTCAACTATATCTCGTGAACCAAGAAAATTTGGAAAATTGCTCTGGTGAAAATTTGGAGAATTCAATTTGTGACAACATATAAAGAAGTTAGCATGATCCAATGGTGGACTTGGAAGTTATTCCCCCCGTAATATGACTGTTTTCTGTTAAAATGTTTTACATCACAAATCCTCCACAAAATCTGCATGGCTCCTTCCTTCAATTTCTAGGGTGGATTGATGTGTTGGTTGTTAAAAAAAATTAAAACCCTCATACATTTGTCATGGCCTCCCAGCATATCCTCATTCACCTACACCATTCCTTATTTGCATTGTTTTTCTTATATAAACATTGGTTTTAAAAAAAAAAAAAAACATTTCTCAAATGCTGCGTAAGTTTCTCTGCAATGAAAAGGTTTTCAATTCCCAGTGTTTATTAAAAACCCCTTAATCTTTATTTGAATCTTGGATTTTCTATTTGTTTAAAAAAAAAAAGCACTTCATTTTCCCCCTCCAAATGCTACGCCAAGCTACTGGAATGGTTTGCATTTTAATGTTTTATGAAAATTTTAAAAAAAAATCCTAATCTAACTCAATATTTGTGACTCTAGGAAATGAATTTTAAATTAAATTCTCTCATTCTTTTAAAAAAATTTTACAATCCCAATTCATTGTACATATTTTTCTCTGGATTTCATGCGTTCTCTTTGTGGAAAACTATCTTCGCACTCCATAGACTTCCAATTTTCCAGTGCTGGTGGTGAAGGAGCACCCCTGAGAAGCCAATCAGTTCGTTATCTCATGTTTATTTTGGTATGATAATGTTTCAAAGACCCTCTTTAAGGTCACTATAATTAGATAAGGTCATGTGGACCAAGTGTGGTGTGAGGTAGTTCTTAGTTTGTGCTCTTTGCTAGGTTAAATTACTTCAAATTGGCACATTAAATGCATTGTACTTGATAATGTTGTCAAGTGAAAAGTTGATTTTTTTCATGTCTTTAGGGTCCTATGATGCCCTAAAAGGTTTAACTAAGGTTAGATAGGTTAGATTAGTGTTAAAACACTTGGGAAGTGCAAATTTGCAAAAGCTGTAAAAATGTTGCTATGCAACATTAGCAACTTTTCAAAACTTGCTGACAACATTTTGGTTGTCTTGAGGATTTTGGTGTTTAAGATGGATTAAGACAATCCAAGGAGTTAGAAACATGTGGTGATAGGATATAAGGAATTAAAACCCTAATGTGAAGGGTTGGAAGTCATTTGTACGGGTTTGAGTTTTTGAGCCAAGCAATTTTTGAATGCTAGAATAGCAGATTGAAGGAATAGTGCTTATTTTATGGTTGCATGGATTATTTTTTGAATTGTAACCATTGAAGATCATTGTTATGAATGTGGTAGTGTGTTATAAGTTGTTAGTTTCTTGTGTAGTTACATTTCCTTTTCTTTTTGTAAATTCTTTGTGTTTGTATAGTTTTCTGTCTAGTTTTGACAATGTTTAAAAGATGTGGACCTAACTCCATTTCCCACTATTTTTTCTATATGGCCTCTTGGGGATGGAGACTAGGTTCATTGAGCTTCAATAATCCACAAGGTGGAGCTCTACAAGTGTGTGCACCTATTTTTAAGGTCTTTCCCTAGGCGAGTTGTCAATGAAGCTCGGTTAGGAAGACTGTGAAGATGTATTTAGAAAACACAGGAGGAATGAGTTCGTAAGCCAAGAATGCCATGGATGTGATGGTATGTGTTGTATAGGTACTTAGGAACAAGGAGGAGTTCCCAAGAAACCTTCTTACCAAGTTTTGAAGCCAAAGACCAGAGACTGGTCTAGAAACAAGCACGAATCCCTATTTCTGAAACAAGGCGTACGAACAGAGATGAGACCTAAGACAAAGAAAATATTGGAGGTCTAGTATCACATATTTGAATTGCCAAAACATATTTGGAAGTTATTTGAGAATTTTCACCTATAAATGCCAATTCCTAAATTGTAGGAGGCCTAATTGGTGAAAAAGGCTACAAGGCCTAAAAGATAGGAAACTAGTAATCGATGGAGAAAGGATTGAAATTGGTAAGTTAAAACCCAATTTTGGAGTCATGAATGGAGTTGAATGAAGCCCCCAACCTCTTGAAATACAAACTTGTGATTAGGGCTTAAAGAACATAGATGAGGAAGTGTTCTTGTGGTGGAGAAAGATGAGAACCTAACAAGATAGGAAGATTCTTGGAGAAGGGAAAGAAGTGGTTCTTTCACGGTGTTAGAGGGTGGATTGAGGAAACCCTAAGAGGAACTAGGAGTGACCTAAGTTGAGTTCAAGGGAACTCAAGAGGTAGCTAGGATTCTCCCTATTAGAGTGGTATCAGAGCATAGGTTCAAGATTTGGGATAAGAAGTTTTGCAGCTTGTGGATGTTGCAAACCGAAGAATTAAGTGAAGAGTCAAGTGCATCTAGCAAGATGGGGACCAATGCCAAATTGGCTAAGAAATTTGAAGAAAAAGAAGAGGATAATAGACTATTAAGAGAAATATTGAGTCAGTTAGAGAAACTCTTAGGAGAAGTCCAAGTCAAGGAAGATAAAGTTTAAGGACATAGTTAGTGATGGGTCACCTGCAATGTTACCACCTCCTAGAGCCATAAGTCATCAGATTAACTTTATACCAGGATCATCTCTACCAAATAAAGCTACATACAAGGTGACACCTGACCAAAACAAGGAAATAGATAGTCAAGTCCAAGAAATTTTGGACCAAGGCCTAATCAGACAAAGCATTAGTCCATGTGTGGTGCTAGTGGTTCTAGAATCAAAGAAGGGAGGTAAGTGAAGGCTTTGTACTGATTCAAGGGAAATTAATAGGATCACTATAACCTATAGATTTCCCATTCCTAGGATTGAAGATCTTATGGATTGTTTGGGAGGAGAAAGGTACTACACCAAGTTGGATTTGAAGAGTGGGTACCATCAAATTAGAATTAAGGAGGTAGATGAATGGAAAACAACATTCAAGACTACAAAAGGGATCTATGAATGGTTGGTCATGCCCTTTGGACTTAGCAATGCTCCAAGCACCTTTATGAGGTTGATGAATGAAGTGTTGAAGGACTACATAGGCAGATTTGTAGTTTTGTACCTTGATGATATCCTAATTTTTAGTAAGACCAAGGAGGAACACCTCCAACATTTGTAGATTGTGATGAAGAAACTACATGAGGAGAAGTTGTTCATTAACTTGGAAAAATGTGAATTTATGAACCAAGAGCTGATCTATCTTGGTTTTTTTGTGTCTCAAGGAACCTTGAAGATGGATCCTAGCAAAGTTGAAGCAATACTAAACTGGCCTACCCCTACATGTAGCATTGAGGTAAGGAGTTTCCATGGACTTGCCCAATTTTATAGGAAGTTCATTAGAGATTTTAGTGAGATATGTGCACCAATCTTAGATACAATTAAAGGTGGAGTGAAAACTAAGTTCAAGTGGACTCCAGAGGCTAGTAAAGGTTTTGAGTGGTTGAAAAAGAGAGTGGCTACACAACCTATTTTGGTTTTTCCAAACTTTGATAAGTTGTTCACCCTTGAATGTGATGCAAGTGGTATAGCTATTGGGGCAGTATTGAATCAAGAGAATAGGCTAGTGATATTGTATAGTGAAAAGTTAAATGAGGCTAAGAAGAGGTATTCTTCTTATGACCTAGAGTTATATGCATTGGCGCAATCCTTGAGGAAGTGGAGGCACTATCTGTTACCAAAATAATTTGTGGTTTATACTGATAAGAAGGCTTTGAGCTTTATCAATTCTTAGGAGAAGTTAAGCAATATACATCTCAAATGGATGGAATATTTGAAAGCCTATACCTTCACTATCAACCATAAGAAAGGGCAGTTGAATAAGGTGGTTGATGCTTTGAGTAGGAGACTCTTGACAGTCCAAGAGGTACAGCTACAAAGTATAGGATTAGAGAGCTTCAAGGAGCTTTATGAAGGAGATGAAGACTTCTTAGAGGCATACAATGTATGTAAAGACTTCAAAAACCATTTCCATATTCAATTTATAGACTATAATATTCAGAATGATCTCTTTTTTAGAGGAGGACAATTATGCATTCCTAAGGGATCTATGAGGGAGAATGTTATCCAAGGGAAGCACAATGGGAGTTTAAGTGGACATTTTGACCTAAAAAAACACTAGAACTAGTGCAAAGGTTCTATTATTGGCCTAAGATGTAGAAGGACATTAGGAGGTATGTAGAGCAATGCTTGGTTTGTAAAAAAGCTAAGGGTACCTCATCTAATGTAGGGTTGTATCAACCCCTACCCATTCCTAATAGGCCTTGGGCATGTATTAGTATGGATTTTGTGGTTGGGTTGCCTAGAACCAAGACTGGTTTGGATAGTATATTTATGGTGGTAGATAGTTTTAGAAAGATGAGCCACTTCATTGCTTGCAAAAACACCCTTGATGCCAGTCAAATTGCACATTTGTTCTTTAAATAGGTGGTACAGATTCATGGCTTTCCCCTAAGCATAGTATCTGACAAAGATAAAAATTTTATGGGTCATTTTTGGAAGACCTTGTGGACAAGGTTAGGAACTAACCTATCCTTTGTGTCATCCTACCATCCACAAACTGATGGTCAGACTGAAGTTATTAATAGAGTGCTAGGTAATCTCCTTAGATGCTTGACAAAGGAGTATGGAGTGATGTGGGATCAGTTGTTACCACAGACAAAATATGCCTACAATGATAGTGTTAATAGGAAAACAAGAAAAATCCCCTTTGAAATAGTTTATAGGATACACCCTAGAGGTGTGTTGGAGTTAAGACACTTGGAAAATGAAGAAGGCAGGAGTGCATATGCAAAGGACTTCACTCAATCAATGAAAGAGGTTCATGACCAAGTGAAGAAGAAACTCCAAGAGGCTACACAAAAATGAAAGCCAAAGTTGATGAAGGGATAAGAGATATTTAGTTTTCTATGGGTGACCTTGTGATGGTAGATCTTAACAAATATAGGTTGCAGAAGGGAGTCCCCACCAAACTTCAAATGAGGAGGATAGGCCCTTATAAGATTTTTGCAAAGTATGGACAAAATGCATATAAGATAGACTTGCCATCAGACTTGTCAATGTCACATGTGTTTAATGTGCAGGATTTGGTTTAGTATAAAAGGCCTACACCAGCACCAACTGAATCACATTCAGAGAGTAAGGACATGACAAAAGATGTTCAGATTTCCCTTGCACCCACACCAGTGTCTGTGAAGATTTAAGACTCTAGAGTGAATAAAAAGACCAGGTAGGGAACTTACATGGAGCATCTCATTCAGTGGGAAGGAAAGTCAGAGGCTGAAGCTACTTGGGTAGCTGAGAATAAATTCAAGAAGCTGGGAGTTGATCCTAAGCTCCTGTCCCCATAGGTGACTTAAGTTCTTAGCCTTGGAAGTATGGTGTAGGAGCACCCATGAGAATCTAGTCAATTGGTTATCTCATGTTGATTTTGGTGTGAGAATGTGTTAAAGACCCTCTTGAAGTGAGTTGTAATTAGATAAGGTCATGTGGACCAAGTGTGGTGTGAGGTAGTTCTTAGTTTGTGCTCTTTGCTAGGTTAAAGTACTTCAAATTGGCTCATTAAATGCACTGTACTTGATAATGTTGTCAAGTCAAAAGTTGATTTTTTTCATGTATTTAGGGTCCTATGATGCCCTAAAAGGTTTAACTAAGGTTAGATAGGTCAGATTAGTGTTAAAACACTTGGAAAGTGCAAATTTGCAAAAGATGTAAAAATGTTGCTATGCAACATTAGCAACTTTTCAAAAGTTGCTGACAACATTTTGGTTGTCTTAAGGATTTCGATGTTTAAGATGGATTAAGACCACCCAAAGAGTTAGACACATGTGGTGAGTTGATATAAGGAAGTCAAACCCTAATGTGAAGGGTTGGAAGTCATTTGTACGGGTTTGAGTTTTTGAGCAAAATAATTTTTGAATGCCAGAATAGTAGATTGAAGGAACAATGCTTATTTTTTATGGTTGCATGGATTAGTTTCTAAACTATAACCATTGAAGATCATTTTAAGGAATGTGGTAGTGAGTCCTAAGTTGTTAGTTTTTTTTTTAATTACATTTCCTTTTCTTTTTGTAAATTCTTTGTGTTTGTACAGTTTTCTGTCCACTTTTGACAGTGTTTAAAAGATGTGGAACTAACTCCATTTCCCACCATTGATTCTATACGACATCTTGGGGATGGATACTAGGTTAATTGAGCTTCAATAATCCACAAGGTGGAGCTTTGAAAGTGTGTGCACCTATTTTTAAGGTCTTTCCCTAGGCGAGCTGTGAATGAAGCCCGATTAGGAAGATTGTGAAGATGTGTTTAGAAAATGTAGGAGGAATGAGTTCATGAGCCAAGAAGGCCATGGATGTGATGGTATGTGTTGTTTAGGTACTCAGGAACAAGGAGGAGTTCCCAAGAAACTTTCTTACCAAGTTTTGAAGCCAAAGACCAGAGACTGGTCTATAAACAAGCAAAAAGCCCTATTTTTGAAACACGGTGTACGAACAGAGATGTGACCTAAGACCAATAGAATATTGGAGGTATAGTATCACATATTTGAATTACCAAAACACATTTGAGGGTTCTTTGAGAATTTTCACCTAGAAATTCCAATTCCTAAATTGTAGGAGGCCTAATTGTTGAAAAAGGCTACAAGGCCTAAAAGATAGGAAACTAGTAATCGATGGAGAAAGGATTGAACTTGGTAAGTTAAGAACCAATTTTGGAGTCATGAATGGAGTTGAATAAATCCCCTAACCTCCTGCAATACAAACTTGTGATTAGGGCTTAAAGAACATAGATGAGGAAGTGTTCTTGTGGTGGAGAAAGATGAGAACCTAACAAGATAGGAAGATTCTTGCAGAAGGGAAAGAAGTGGTTCTTTCAAGGTGTTAGAGGGTGGATTGAGGAAACCCTAAGAGGTCCTAGGAGTGACCTAAGTTTAGTTCAAGGAAACTCAAGAGGTAGCTAGGAGTCTCCCTATCAGCTAGCTTTTTTATTGGTTTTTCATTATGCAAGGTATGTGTTTGTTGTTTTGTGCAATGTATGGTTTTAATGTTTTAAAACTACTTACAGCTTTGATCTCTAATGCACAGGTTATCAATTATATTTGGTTTGGATTTAAACTCCAAATTAAGTATAGATCTCCTCTTGGATTTCATTTACAAATTGCACTGGAAGAATGCCTCAAAACTTGTATTTACCATGCATGGGCTGTATCCACTCTTGGTTTACTAATAAGTTGGCATGCTGCATTGGGCTCTAAATTTGCTATTATACCATCAAATTGTATTTTCATTTGAAATTTTTTAATATTTTGAAAATCCTTCATCTTGTTTTGTGGGGTCTTGTATACACTAAAAGCATTTGTAAAGCTTTTAAATATTTTACTATTCCATACTTGTGCAAACACCCTTCAATGGCATCATTGACTTTTGAATATCATTTTTTGGTTTTACACTTACCATGTGTATTGGCTTGGAGAATTTCAATCTCTGACTGAAAGATGAATCTCCAAACTTGAAACACCTTATGTATTCATAAACACTATTACTTAAATCATAACATGATTTAAATAATAATATGCTTTAAAATTTCATACACCAAGCAGGTAGTACATTTATATTCCATGAGAATGATTCCACAATTGGCTCTTGAAAACAAATTTTAGACAAAAAGTTATCACTCTGAGGAAGTAACCATTTTGTTTACTTTAATTTTGTTCTACATTGCAAACTGCACAAATTGTCTCTGATATTGAATTCATAAAGTTACCAAGAAGAACCTTCAGAATCTGAACCACTGGAACTTGATTCACCTTCACATATGGAACATGAATCTTCAACTAAATTGCACTGAAAGTGAGTTGATCAACTGGTAAAATTATGCAAAGTCAGTATCTTACAATTTTTCTTATTTTGCACTGAGCAAATATGTAAAATTTGATTTTGGAATCAAGCTAGAAAAGTGGACAATTGGATTGGTACAATTTTGAAACTCTTCTGGTAGGTACACTCTCATGTTTCAAAGACAAGGGAAAACTCAATTATGTAGGGCATTCAACCGGGTACTACTTGCATAAGTTCAAAGTAGGCTATTTAATAATTCTGGGCAAAACAAAGAAACAAGACAGTCCTGTAGGACCAACTTTGGGGAAACTAAAAACCCACCAAAAAGACTTGAAATGGCTTGGGATTTGAAACATAAGCCCTCTAATATGCATACTAAACATTCCCAAAGTGGTGACCCATGAAATGAAAAAGGATACAAGTTATTCTAGTGCAAACTGGCCCTGTTACAACAAATTGACACTTTAACAACAAATGCAGAATGGATAAGTGCTCAAATCAAGCCATGACTAACTGACTCAAAACTTGAATTTGACAACTTGGGATATCTTCATATGCCTAAAAAAGAGTGATGAAAACCTAACATCCATGAAAAAATTTAGAATTGCATTTGGGCAAAAAGGCTTAAAAGTACTCATAAGGGGCCAGAATGCAAAATTTTTAACAAGGTAATGAAAAAACCTATTGTATTTTTGAGTACCAATAGTGGCTCTGGCTGTGGACGCATGCCCCATGCAAGAATACAAAGAACTTCAGAATCTCATGGTAGAAGAAGAAAACCCTGAAACTTCAAATCAGATTGTATCTCTTTTCACTTTCCTCTTTTCACTTACATCTCTCAAAACTCTTCTCTCCGCTCAAAAAATAGGGAAACCTCATACTCAAAGAAAGAAAACAACTGAAAGAGAAATCAACTATACAATATTTTCATTATCTACAAGAGGCCTAAAGTCCCAAAACTGAGATCAACTCTTATCTCTATCATACACCTGGTTTTCATCTTCACAAATTAGAGATAAGTTGAAATTACCATTTCCATGCATCTAACCTATCTTATTTCCACTCTCCATTAGCTCAAGACAAAAAAATGTCATCATAATCCATTTGAGAACTCAACTAAAAATTATACCAATTCTAAAAACTATGTGGTATATGCATAATGCATTCATTAGGTAGTAGAAACTGAGATTCAACGCAATAATCAACAATACTTAACTCAATACCATATCTTTGAAAATCACCTTCTGGCTGGAAAATAAAACACTCAAAATCTGCCAGGTTGCTTGGGTTAGCATTATTATATCCATTGACAATAGTAGTTTTCACATTAAATAAAGAGTCAGCACGCTGAACCTTATGCAAATACTAAAAAGATTCACCATTTAGGATATGATCTAGCTCATTCTTCAAAGTATAAGGAGCAACAATCGGTTCACTATCAAAGTTAATCTCATCATAGACATCATGGATCTTATGTAAATGGTTCTAACTTTATGCAGGAGGAGATAAATCAAGAACATCAAAAGAACAAGATTCAACATCTTCATTATCAAACAATGGTAATCCCATATCAAAATCCATACTCCTTTTCTCAAAAGGATTACCATCCTGCATCTTGTCATTTACTTCCATATTCATATCAGAATCTTCATAAATATCTTCCTACAAATTATTAGCATCATTCAAATCTAAAACTTGCTGGTGGGTGGATTGGAAAATATTAGCACATTCATCATAAACATGTGAATCTTGACCAACTGAAGGACTATCCCTTAATAGTAGTTCATTGGAAATTTTGGAATCTGAAAAATATTTCAAATCTAAACAACTATCCTGATTAGTCCTCAAAATGATATCTGGAGTCTCTTCATTTTTTAAATCTAAAACAACAATGAGGCTTTCATTATCTGACATGGCATACTCAACTTGATTGTTCTCTAGTGACATAGGAGTATAAGGAAAATTAGAAATACAAGTACCAACATTCTGAGTATCTGATACATATTCCTTATCAAAATCAATATGTGTGAAGTGTTGAGATTCAAGTTTGTCTTTCCCTAAAAATCTGAGGTATTCACAGGACAATAATTCTGAAATTTGTTCACTATGAAGTGAACAACTATCATCATTTACACTCATTTCTGATACACTCTCACAATCAGCATTCTCATAATCATTTTAACAATCATCCTCGACAATGTCATTAATATCAAAACTTATATCCATAAGGTACAAAGTTTGAGAATCATTTTTAGATACATACCTCTGAATATTAATGTTTAAAAAATTTGAGATTTTATCCCTGCTGAGCAAGGATTGACAATCTTGTTTACCCTCATTGTTTTCTTGCTTGATGCTATAAATTTCTTCTTCATTGGAACCATGTAGTGAGATTTCTTGGACCATATCATCTTATGCAAAGAAATCAGTACAGTCACTTACATCCACATCATAGTTATCATCTTGTTGTCCACACAATACATTTTCACTATCTTGCTGCTCACAGACTTCATCATTAGTATTAGAATGAGCAAAATCTTTAGCATAAATGGACTCTTCATTATAACCATAATAACTAGTTTGGATATCACTAGATTCAGCCTCATTAACATAACTAGACTCATATTCAACATCTTTAACATTTTCAGATTCAATATCACTAGATTCAACTTCAAATATGTCATTTAAAGAAAGATTTTCTATATGGTCTATCCATTGCATAGTATTCCAACTAATGTCCACCCTCTGAGAGCTTGGAAAATTTATAGAATCAGGAAAACAAAGTTTAACAAACAAATTTACCCAAACAAACTCCTAAGGACAGAAAGGGATATCATAGTCTTCTATTTTATTAGAAAACCTCATGTAGAAATCACATTGAGACTCACCCTCATTTTTGCTCATATTTTCTTGTAATGTTTTAACCACCCTTTCTTGAATCTTTTGTCTTATTACTTTAGTTTCTGCACTAACAAGTTCAAGTTCTAGTGAAGGGCTTTCAGATTCAGACATATCTTGATGATCATTGTCATCTCTTTCACCATATTGCTCAACAAAACAATCTTCAAATGCAGCCATAGATCTTATTGAACCATGAGGTAATTCCTTAAACCACTCCCTAGCATTATATTCTAGGGATATTGGAAATAGGTTCATTAGTACATCCTCATGTGTGATGTCATGATCATCTATCAAATCAGCAAATTTTCTTATATGCTCCTTAGTTGATTGCTCACCTAGACTATTAAATTTAGGCAAACAATCCCTTACTACGGATGGAATAGGATTTGGGTATCCAGGGATACCTTCAATGTATATATCATTACACAACCTAACCCAATATAGGTGTGACATTTTAATAGGCAGGATGACTACAAACTACCTCTCTCTTCCCTCTTAAACTAGTGCTGACCACTTAATAAGGAAACGTATGCATAACTGATTTTCATGGAACAAAAGGCTTATCAAATGAAAATAAAAATACCTGAAGTGTAATGAAGTTGCTGAAATTTTTTTGGATTTGAAGTCACCTCCAAATCACTTTCAAGACTTTGTAGAGCCACCACCTCTTTGCAGAGGAAAATATTGTCAGTTGAGATCTCTTTCCTAACTCTGACCTTCTTCAAATCAGCAACTTATACAACTCCAACATAGATCTTCTTATTTATTCCTCTCTTGACTATATTCTTAGTCATAAAATTGCAAATATCTACCTCTATCAATGCAAGTCCACCTTCGTATTAGTCTTTTTTCAAACTTGCACACTAGTGCAAATTAGAGAACTCACAGTCACCACTCACCACATGTGAGATTGTATGAATATTTCTTTGAGGAACTTCTAGACTTTCAGACACTTTGCAATGAAAAACAAAGCATACTTGACTCACTTTTCAAAAATTTGAGGAATATGTCTTTTTGAATAATGACTCTACAACCAGACTCTAGGATGATTCAGTAAAGCAAGGAATTAAGCATCTTAAACTTGATGTCCTTTTACATCCCCAGTAGATTCACCAGTTTGTTTTGTGGCTTGGATGGGCTAACTCAACTGAAGCTAGTTTGGAAGATTTGAATTGATGCACCAGAGATTCTAGGACAACTTTAAATATAACTGATTATATCATTCCCCAGCAGAGTCGCCAAATTTTTAGCACTTTTTCTTGCAGTACAACCTTAATGTGATAGTATACTTGTATACTTGAATGAAAACTCCTATTTTATACAAGAGAAAGGCTAATTAATGAGGATTGGATAAGATCCTCCTTCTTTGAGCTCCACATCACTCATGCAGGTATTGCCTTATCTGCACATATATGACTACTTTATGACAACTAAAAGCTTGCAGATATATAACTATGGAATAGTTTTTCAGACTCTTAGGTAACTCATACCTCAATATTCCCTCTAATCTTATATAATATTTAGCTTTCATAAAGTAAGTCTGAAAACCAGAGAAAACCTAACTATTAACATTATGGAAAGGAAATGGTTTTTCAAATAAATTTTGATGTATGGATCTCTGTAACATCTCAAATCTCACATAGACCAATGTCTTATCCTATGGGCAATGGACTCAAACATACACTTGCAAAGAGATTATGAATGAAGGGAAAACAACTCTGTCTAATTTGTCTATATGGCTTACATAAAAATAAAACGTATCAATCAAGTTCTACTTTTTGATCCACCCATGTGTTTAGATATGCAACTTTCTACTCAAAGAATTTAACTCTCTGCTTGAAAGAGACCTTGGAAATAGAGAGTACATAACCAACATCCACTAGAAAGACAAGATTTTCAACACCCTTGATGTTCCAACTCATACAAATCTAAAAAAAAATCTTAATCACAGTTATACTTTAAATAACTCTATTTTTGATCATTCAATAGACAAAACTGAAACACCCTTGATGCCCTAGCTTATATGATTTTGTAAGAAAAATGGAGACAACTTGCTGATATAATAAGAGTGTTTAGATTCATTCATAAAACTACTTTTACAATGATGTTCTTCCCAAAAAACCAAAAAAAATACAGAACAAATTTATATGCTAAGAAGAGAGAAAATATATTACAAAAGATATCAAAATTGGAAACTAATCTGAACTTGTTGCAGAGAGACTCAACAGACTCAAAAACCCTCTCCAAACAAAGTAGAAAATAGAAACACTCAAAATAGAGAAAAGAAGAGAAGATATAGAAAAAAAGGAAACCCTAAAAACTATATCTGATAAACACCTATAATTCTATAAATCTGATCTGCATTGGTGACCTCAAAATCTGAATCTCTTATCTCTTCAAAACTCTGATTTATTTTCCTCTTTCTATTTTTTTCTTGACCTTTCAAACAAACCTGATTCTTCCCTGCAACTGTCTTTTCAATAAAATATGATATCATTTTCCCCATTAGAAGACCCTCCAAATCTGACCATTTGTCTCCAATATCTTGTAAATCTGATTGTATTCCTTTTAGAAACATACTTTATTCTACCACGAAAAGCTTTTCAAATCTGATTACTTTTTGACAAAATCAGATTACAAAAATTCTTCTGGAAAGCTTCTCTGATAAGTTTTGAAAATAAAATATGTTTGCATTTTGTCTCATTCTCCTATGCAAATCTGATTTCATTCTTTGAAAAATCCCTCTGAATCTGATTATATTCGCTACTTAAAAAACCTCCAGGAAAGCTCCAATAAATCTGATTTTGCAATAAAATATGTCTTTGCATTTTGTCTCTTCTTGCAAATCTGATTTCATTCTTATTCAAGAATCTGATCTTCATTTTCTGAGTATCCCTCCAAATCAAATTTGCAAAAAATCATATTTCCTCTGTCTTCAAACATCTCCCGGAATGCATTTTTCAATATTTGAAATAAAATACTTTTGCAAACTATGCACTTTACCCTTTAAAATTTGCACATCATTTAAATCATTTTGAAATCTTTATTTTCTCCACTTTTTGTCCAAAACTCACCATAAATTGACATGTGGCACCCTCTTATTTTCTGCCTTTAACTAATCTTTTTACTCACCTTTTAATCACAGTTATCTTTTCCTTCATGTCTCAATGTCTCTGAATAATTTCTTCAACCATGGTTAGTTATAGAGATCTTGCGACCAAGATTTAGTCTCCAAGTCTCTTGATGTTTGAGACTTAGCATTTTTTATCTAGAGACTGGGTGACTATAGTTAGTCTCTAAGTCTCTTGATGTTCTTGCACTAAGTGCCAACATTTGGCAACCTAGAGAATAAAATCTAGCGGTTAACTTGGTGGTTAGTCTCCAAGTCTCATGATTTATGGTGGTTATCTCATTTTATCTCCCGACTTTGTGACTAGCTGCCACATGTCCACCTGCCATGTCATTACCACCACCTATCTACAAAATTTCTTCCCTTTCATCTCAAGCACAAAAATCAAGGAACCAGTCACCTATGCGTGTATAGCCTCCAACTCTTCTTCACATTTCATTATAATTGTCTTTTTCCTTATAAACATTTCAGGTTTCCTTGGCAGGGTCAATGTGGGATCAAATCACTTCCATGTTTTAAAGCATTTACTATATTCTGTCACAAAATATGGGGCCACCAATGCACTAAATATTCCAGTGAAGGGGCCTGCCATAAGCCTCTTGGCCTCTTATTCATTTCAAAATACAAGGGTCATAGTATATAAATATTGAAACATTCCCTTCCATTGTGCATGTGGGATATTGCATTGTGTGACTGTTATAGGCAGTTTAGATAGTGTTGCACATAGTCGATTGTATCTCGCAAACCAAGAAGAATTTGGAAAATCATTCCTATGAGAATCTGGAGAATTAGATTTGCGACAACATATAAAAACTTTAGCATGATCTAAGAGTGGACTTGGAAGTTATGCCCCCCGCAATATGACTATTATTCTGTTAAAATGTTTTACAACATCACAAATCCTCCACAAAATCTTCTCAGCTCCTTCCCTCAATTTCCAGCATGGATTGATGTGTTTGGTTGTTAAAAAAAATTAAAACCCTCATACATCTGTCGTGGTCTCCCAACATATCCTCATTCACCTGCACCGATCCTTATTTGCATTGTTTTTTTATATAAAAATTGGTTTTAAAATATATATATATATATATATATATATATTTCTCAAATGCTATGTATGTTTCTCTATAATGAAAAGGATTTAAAACCCCCAATGTTTAGTAAAAAACCCCCAATCTTGCTTTGAATCTTGGATTTTCTATTTGTTTAAAAAAAATAAAAAAGGACTTCATTTTTCCCCTCCAAATGTTATGCCAGGTTGTTGGAATGGTTTGCATTTTAATGTTTTCTGAAAACTTCAAAAAGAATCCCAATCAAACTCAATATGTGTGCATCTGGTTTGCAATTAAATGATCTCATTCTTTAAAAATCTTTTACAATCCCCATTCATTGTACATGTTTTTCTCTGGATTTCATGCGTTCTCTTTGTGGAAAACTATCTTTGCACTACACAGACTTCTAATTTTCCAGAGCTGGCTTTTTTATTGGTTTTGCATTATGAAAGGTATATGTTTGTTGTTATGCGTAATGTATGGTTTTAATGTTCTAAAACTACTTCCAACTTTGATCTCCAATACACAGGCTATCAAGTGTATTTGGTTTGGCTTTAAAATCAAAATTAAGCGTAGATCTCCTCTTGGATTTCATTTACAAATTGCACTTGAAGAATGCCTCAAAACTTGTATTTACCATGCATGGGATGTATCCACTCTTGGTTGACTAATAAGATGGCATGCTGTGCTGGGCTCTAAATTTTCTATTATACCGTCAAATTGTATTTGCATTTGAAATGTTTAAAGATTTTGAAAATCCTTCATCTTGTTGTGTGTGGGGTCTTGTATACACTAAAAGCATTTGCAAAGGTTTTAAACATTTTACTATTCCATACATGCGCAAACACCCTTCACTGGCATCACTGACTTTAGAATATCATTTTTTGGTTTTACACTTACCATGTGTATTGGCTTGGAGACTTTCAATCTTTGACGTAAAGATGTATCTCTAAACTTGAAACACCTTATGTATTCATAAACACTATTACTTAAATCATAACATGATTTAAATAATAATATGCTCTAAAATTTCATACACCAAGAAGGTAGTACATTTTCATTCCATGAGAATGATTCCACAATTAGATCTTGAAAACAACTTTTAGACAAAAATTTATCACTCTGAGGAAGTAACCATTTTGTTTACTTTAATTTTGTTCTACACTGTAAACTACACAAATTG
Source organism: Thuja plicata (assembly GCA_018584345.1). NCBI lineage: Eukaryota > Viridiplantae > Streptophyta > Pinopsida > Cupressales > Cupressaceae > Thuja > Thuja plicata. The sequence continues at coordinate 1,065,564 of MU223921.1, read as the reverse complement.
TCTCTGATATTGAATTCATAAAGTCACCAAGAAGAACCTTCAAAATCTGAACCATTGGAACTTGATTCACCTTCACACATGGAACATGAATATTTAACTAACTTGAACTGAAAGTGAATTGATCAACTGGTACAAGTATGCAAACTCAGCATCTTACAATTTTTTTGATTTTGCACTCAGCAAATATGTAAAATTTGATTTTGGAATCAAGATGGAAAAGTGGACAATTGGATTGGTATGAGTTTGAAACTCTTGAGGTAGGTACACTCTCATGTTTCCAATATAGGGGAAAGCTCAATTATGCAGAGCATTCAACCGGGTACAACTTGCAGAAGTTCAAAGTAGGCTATTTCATAATTTTGGGCAAAACAGAGAAACGTGACAGTCCTGTAGGACCAACTTTGGGGAAACTGAAAACCCATCAAAAAGAATTGAAATGGCTTGGGATTTAAAAAATAAACCCTCTGATATGCATACTAAACATTCCCAAAGTTGTGACCCATGAAACACAAAAGGACACAAGTTATTCCAGTGTAAACTAGGCCTGTTACAGCAAATTGGCACTTTAATAGCAAATGCAGAATGGATAAGTGCTCAAATCAAGACATCACTAACTGACTCAAAACTTGAATTTGAAAACTTGGGATATCTTCATATGCCTAAACAAGAGTGATGAACACTTAACATGCATGAAAAACTTCAGAATTACATTTGGGAAAAAAGGCTCAAAAGTACTCATAAGGGTCCATAATGCAAAACTTTTAATAAGGTACTCAAAAACCCTATTGTATTTTTGAGTACCAACAACACAGATGCCAATCTCTCAAAAAGTCATGTCCTACCAGACCAAGTTGAATAGTATGGATTCAAAATTGATATAAAATTAATGACCTCTGTTTGTAAGTTTGGCAACTTGCCATAATCTCCATACACCACATCAATTATTTCCTTAATGGTGTCTATTATGTGTTGTAAAATTGAAGTCAATGCTCCCAAAATCACACTATTTTGCTCTCTGACCTCTTTCTTTGTTTCAGTAGTTATCTCCCCTATTTCCTCTATCTAGATTTCTTCATCCTACAACATTTTTAGCTCAGTAGGGGCAGGATCTGATACATCTAACAATTGTTGAGTAAGCTCAGCTATGCGCTTCTCCTATGCCTTGATTTTTATCAGTCCCAATTCTCTATCCTTAATAATGTCACTAGTATCACTAGTGAGTTTCTTCAGTTTATCTGACATCTGGACTACTTTTTCCTCATTGAGTTGGGCAAAGTGTGTTAGTACCTGAGAGATCTCCAAATCCCTGGTAGTCTGAACTAACCAAATTATTTTTTTTCCCTCCATCTTCTCCTAGATGTTCAATAGGGCTGGCTTCTAATCTTTGGGCGCCAAGCTCCACATTGCAAGTTCCTGGGACTTGGGGTTGTATCCAAACCCTCTTATCATGTCCCCAACATGTGTCTTTGATGACAATTTGATATTAGGTTATTTTCTGATCCGATCAATAATAAAGGCTAAGGATAAATCTCGGCCTTCCACTAATAGCATCTCACTGGCCTTGACCAGTTGCCTTGCTTGTTCAGGAGTAATTTTCTCTGATTCAGGATCATAGTCCTATAGTGTTTGTAGAGCCTCTTGGGTTGCTGGATCACCCCCTGCTAATTGCAATTGTCTACTTACTTATTGTTTCTTTTTCTAGATGAGAAAGTCTTTAAATTCCTTTGTCTTAATAAAGTTGTCATCCTTAAGTAATTCATCATGATGTATAAACCTCTCATCTATACAAGTCCTAAGAGATAACTCTTCCTCTTCTTCCACATCCTTCTGCAATTTATTTCCTGCCCTAATCTATTTTCTCAGTTGGTGATCATAGGGCATGTTTACAGTTATTAGCGCTCCAACCCAATCTTTATTTTTCTCCTTCTTCTTAGAAGGTTCCCATGTTTCTACTTTCTATCTCTTGCATGGGGGTTCATTTGTCACTTCCTTCTCAGGGACCTTTGTTAGGTCAATGATATTTTCTCCCTCGGCTATCTATTCTTTTGCAACAACTTGATTGACTGGAGAAGAAATGGGCGAGGGGTATGTTTCATCACTATCATCATCATATTCTGATGATGAGTGCCTTTTGTGGCCCTTTTCTAGAATAACAAGTGTGTCCTCTAATTGATTGCACATGAGAGTGTGAGAGTTGATCATAGCATCTAGCCTCTTCAAATAAGGCATCTCAAGGAAGAATCCCCCAAATTTTAGACCTTTTCTCTTGAACTGCCTGTCCAAATCCATAAGTTCATTGAACTTTATAGCTCTCTTATCCACCTCCTCATCCTCCAAAATATTTCTTGTTAAGTCTTCTTCCATGCATTCTTCATGGTCTTTGGTGTAGGGGATGGTTGGTGTCAGCAAATTTTTGGCACTAAGGATAAATCCTTCTATGTCAACATATCTATATAAGGCCACATTCATCCTATAATGATTCATCCAATTATTTACCAGGTCTAATGCCCCTTTTCCAATAGTAATATTATAAATCCTAAACTTCCTTGGGGTAAAATTACCCTTCCTATGTGGCGCAAGATGCTCCTTATCTATCAAAATGATCTGCCTTATGAATTCCATTGTAGCTATTCTTGGTGGCACATGGAATGGAAATAAATGTGGAGGGTGAGTACAACCATATACCCTAATCAATGTGAAGTTATTCTCATAATAAAATTCACCCCAGTTGTGGTCTCAAGGCCATTTGTCTAAATACTGGCAAGGTTTGAGTAACTATATTACTTTGACTGGCAACGTAGTTTTGTTGACACCTAGGCACTAAAAAATTGGATATACTATCCAATTTTTGAAAGCACAAAACTCCTTCTCCCTAGAGGTATAGTTCAACACTCTCAACCAAAATTTAACAGGGTTAGGCTGGTTGTGATGAAACCTTTGTGGCCTAAGACAGTGACAACTCATGAGTGGGAAGTTGTAGTATAAGATCAAATGCATAAGAGCTAAATAATGAAAAAAGTTGGGATGATCTTTCTTGCTTTGTATATCTATGAACCCCTGGTGCATCTGGTCTATGATATACTGGATATAGTCATTGTTGGAAGTAGTATGGATACTTTGCATGTCCAGCACCATCATCAAAATGTCAGAGGTAATCCTATCTTCTCCTACATCCTTTCCTAGCACTCTCCAAAGTGCATATGATACGTACTTCATATAGAAGTTTAGGTCTTTGTATAAATATGGGGTTTCTCCTGGCATGGGTGCTATGTATGTCTTCATCTTCTTTGGAACATGGTGTTCCTTGATCAATTTGGCTACAATTCTAGACTCTCTAGTATACCTATTCTCTAGGCTCTTCAAGTTTATCTCAGTAATTATAGGATTGTATACATTGAAGGCCTTCATGAAAGTGTTCCTATCTTGGGTAAATAGGTCTTTTCCATCATCCCCCTTAATTGTTTTGGTTAGGGTATCATACCTAATCACAATCTCCAAGACAAAATCGACATCTACAAAGATTTTAGGAATAACTAACCTAGCCAATCCACAGGTCTAAGGGTTTGATATTGGCATAGGCTCATCACTATTGTTAAAAAAGTAGTTAAATAATGAGTAACAAGATGAGCCTTGGTTTTTTTCATCCCTAATGTATGATAGGTCATCAATTAAAACATCATGTTGAGGGGACTTTGTGACCGGTCTCATCAATAGATGTAAGTTGTCACTAGGTACCGGGGTACCGTAAAACTTCACCTATAAAGGCTGTCAAAGGAATAAATTGGGTGTGTGACTATTTTATTCGACGGGATAGCTGGTTTTTTTTTGCTCATCTTTTTTAGGGATTTTGGTAAGTTGGGGTTTCTCGAAAGCATTTAAATTATCAAACAAACTTCAAAAGATATGTTAGGGTTAGAGTGTATTCATTCTACTTATAGTTATGCAAATACATTTAAAAAATAAACCATGGTCTAATGAACTATACTAAATACTAAACATATATAGAGCCAATGATTCATACATGTTCAATAGCAAGGGGAAAGAGGTTGTTAATCTACTTAAACATTAGAGCAAAGGACATCAGAAACATACATCACAAAAGAGTACTAACTCAGAGATCAAGACACCAACAACATCATTGTGAGGATCCTTCCCTCTTCATTAACAATTTTCCAGCTTCACTGGTGTGTACATCAATGGCTCCAAGAGAGCATCTAGCTACTGAGAACTACTAAGAACTATTGAGCATTGAGCTCTACAACTACAAGAAATGAAAATGCTGAAATTCTATTACTATGGACTGCAAAATCATAAATTTTTCCGACCCTTGAAATGAGCTCAGACTTTTTATTTATACACATACTTTCCCTAATGTTAACCTAATCTAAATTTACACTCAAACAATTAAATATAATATCTGGTGGCTGGTACTACCTGCACCACATTTACAATCACCTCAAAGAGGACCAAGGTCTGACATGTCAGAAGAATAAGACAAGAAGAGAAATATGTGAGAATTAGCCTCGAGAAGAGAGCTACAGTAAGAATAGAGGAAATCTGATCTCTTTGGAGTTTGAGGCCACATATCTCATCAATGCAATATGTGGCTCACTATCTTCTATGCGCCAGGTATTTAATGCTGGAATGCCACCTCGAGAAGACCATCTGTTAGAACCATATTTTTGTCTCACTTACCCTATCAATATTACCTACCTTATGAAACCTTTATTGACTACTAGATAGTAACCGGTAAGCTCTAGGGAACTTGGACATGGGTCACAAGGAATACAAAACTATTGGATCTAGAATTCCAGGATCCAAGAGCTTATGCTCAAAGAATAAAGAATGTTCAAACTGCACCCTGCTGGTGATAATCCCCAGAATCCAGAGAAATTTATTATGCTTTATTGTTCTTGGATGCTTGAAAAACTTGGTTGATGCCATGTTCATCTATGTCCTTAATGCTATTCCATCGGTCGTGGATAGCCTCGAACTTCTTTTCAACTTCTCTAGCCCCATTTTGGAATTCTTCGACTAATTTTATGGAGTCATGAGCCCAGAGCATCATCTTAGATATTCATGATAGCTTTCCTTCATTGAATTCCCTAGCAGACTGATACAAGGACTCCATCAACTCATCATATTTACTGAGGATGTAGTCCTTTGGGGTGAATGTTTCGGTGGTGAAGGGGTCGACTTGTGACACCCTTTAAATGAATGCTTTGAACAGGTCCAATGGATACCAGACCGCCATGACTTTCTCCCTTAGGGTCATGACCAGTTGCTTGCACACCTCAATTTTGAGGCCAAGTCTAGAGTACTGGGCCCAGAGGAATTCAAATGATTCCTCTCCCAAAATTCCTACCTCTGTGATGACCTCTTCTCCATAGTTGATGACTTCATATAACCTGATCTTCCACCCTTCATATTTCTCCAAGTTCCCTTCCCAGATAACAATGGCATTAGCTACTTGGCCAAGTAAAGGTCTAGGAGAAATATAATTAAAAATTGCCTTACGGCCCCTATTTTATCGATGATCCACCCATCCATAGCATATGCCTTCTTCTTTATGGCCCTAAAAGCATCCATGTCACCCTTCAGAAGCAATGATCCAGAGGTGGAAGATTTTAGATGGATCTCAGATAGGGGTTGCGTAAGCTCTACTAGAATTCTAAGGAGATTCTCATTTTTATCTCTTTCCTCCTTCAAATTTTGTGACTATTTGTCATAGTAGGCTTCTACAACCTTAGTTTCCTCTCTTAGCAGGTCTAACTCACCCTACTTGTCTCTCCTCCTTAGAGGCACCTCCATGATTGTGTAATCTTTGACCCTTATCATCACCTCATCTATATTTGGGGGAGGTGTTGTAATTGTTGCAACTATGCTTTCTCCTAGACCAGTCCAGAGGGTATGGACTGTCTGGGCCTTTTTAGGCTTCCTGGCCTCTGTGTTCTAAGTGATCATCTCAGCCAAGGAGATTGGAACACCTATTTCTACCGCCAGGGCCTCTCTCTTTCTAGATTCCACTAGCCATTGTGGTGGCTGGGACATTTTTTCTCCTAAGGCTTGAGTATTGGGATTCCCTTAAAAATCCAATGGGGAATTCCTAGTATCTACAATCTCATCAGGCTCTTTCTCCTTTTCTTGTTCCTATTCCTATTCCTATTCTTTCTCTCTAGAGGCCTTAGTGTTTTCTGCCCTACTGGCATCTTTATCTTTGATGTTAGGGACCTCATCTCTGCCAGCATCATCATCATGTGTATTATCAAGGATTTTTCCATCTTTCTCAACATCTGGTGAATTGATATTTATATCTTTGAGAATTCTCCCCTCATCTTGTTGTTGTTGTTCTTCCTTAGTGTCATCTTTCGGGATGTCCTTCTCTATTGGAACATCCTCTGGAGGTGGTGGAGGTATCTGGCCAAGGTTTATCCTATGTGACACTAAGATCACCTTGCCAAATATACTCTAGGGAATTTGGTCACCTAAAGTAACCAAAGGCATTTGGAGCATGATGATTGGGGGTATGGTTGATCCCATGGGTTTGGCTTCCCCAATCATTGGCTACTCATGATTTAATTGCTTTGATTCCTCCTTGATCCCTTGGACTGATGTTTCATCTTGCTCAGGTTCCTTTTATGATTTTTCTCGGACTTCGTGCTCTGCAACAACTTGTTTCTCTAGGACTTCTTCTTTAGTGGGGGTCTCTTCCTTTTCCTAGGCGATAATTTCTTCCACTGCCTAATCTATTTCCCCATGCAGGTTCATAAGCTCATCCATCTTGAAGATGTCAGTGAAGTCATCATGCTAGGGAGAGGCCTTTGATATATCATCCAGTTTGGGGGAATCCGAACTCACCTCTACTGGGGGAATGTCAGGCATGCCGTGGCCTATGTATGTGCATGAGGTAGGGTTTACCTTCTGCTTCTTCTTTCTTTGTAATGGGGCCCTGACATCCATATTATTTGTAGACTCTGCCTTAGTGAATGTCTTCCTACTCATTAATATTTCCAATGACGGGGATCCCGTCAGGTGAGCGGATGCCACTGGAGTTACAAGGAGGCTGCAAGAAATCTGGGCACTTATCATCTGGCTTGTCAGCCTCGACACCTCCATCTATTCGTGAATCAATGCTATCATGGGGAGAAGACCTTGGGAAGGCACTTGGGCTGGGACACTTTCTTTCTCCTTCCCCTTTTTTTTTCTTGGTCCTGTGGCTCTAGAGGTCAAAGAATACCTTCGCACAATTGGGCCCTTATAGGAGCTCCTTTGACACACCCACTCAAAGTACTTATGACTATTATGTATAATGGGGCAGCACACCTCTTCAATTGTAAGTTCTCCAGGGTGCCCCAATCCACCGGAGGGAAATCCAATTTATTTATCCCCTACCCTTTATATGTTGGGTCTTCCAGAGGCCCATCGTCCATGAAATCTTTTAGAAAGACTTGAAGGTTGAGGGATTTTATTAAACCTTTTGACATGCGGGAGTGCTACCAGGCACAAAGATCAAAACTATCCTAGCAATCTACCTAGAAATCTTCAATATCATCTCTATGTGGCACGGATGCCTAGGGTAGTGCCTCCCTTATTTTTTTGACTAGGTTAAAAATTGCTTCTGGTATGGTGGAATTCTGCCAGTCCCAGACTCTTAAGTTCATTATTGGCCTCCTTGGCTGCTACGAGAATATAATAATAGTTCCCACAAACCATCAGGAATGGAATTCATACAACCTTTTTCAAGGCAAAGAATGCATGGAGCTCCAAGATTTTCCTGTAGAACCCCAAAAGAATGATTCTATCCCTGCAATATCTGGGGAGTAGGTGGGGTTTCCCGGAGAAGCTAGTCACTTGAATGTATGTATGCTACTAGAATTGAATGAAATAATATTTGTAAGTGCTTACCAGGTTCATCGCCTCCTATGACAACTGGTACCCAATCTCCTGAGTAAGTATCAAAATGTTGTGGCAAATGAACGCGTTGTTTACCTAGAAAAAATTAGGGAAGCTGTAATGCCCACCCTAGCATCGTCCTATGTTAGACAGACAGGACTATTGCTTTGACACTTTGGATTTTAAGATGGACTATGATTATTATTTAGTTAGCATTTTATGAGACATTTGAGCATATATATTTGGTTACTACAATTTATTTGGAAATATTAAATGAGTTATAATTTTAATGATAAATGGATAGAAATGAACTATCAGTAAAATGTTTTACATTGATTTGTGTTATGATGTTTATATTATGATCTAACCCTACTAACGCTATTATAGTTTGATGTTCACTGGTTGATGTGAGTGTAGGATGAGGAGGGGTAGTCGTAGTTAGTCCTATAGGAGATCCACATGATGTTTCACTCTCCCTCCTTGTTTGCTACTGTCTATTTATATTTATATATTTGTATATGCATATCAGTTGGTGATGTAGGATGCAGGTACCAAGCATCGTCTCCACCTAGCTACACAGGTCTGAGTGTGCCTTCAAAATTCTTGAATTGTTGATGTGTGGAGATTTAACCAAGATACTCTCAAGGTTACCCTTGGACTTAGAATTCTATTTAGGGAGTTATCCTTGTTGGGGTAGTAGAATGGAGTTTATGTTATAGACTTGATTTGATGTTGGTATAAATTTATGTTATGAGTTAGAATTAATCTGTTTTATATGTATAATAATTATAAATATGTTATAATTGATAAGTAGGAGATATTTTTCCACAGCAAGTCAAATTGTGATATTTCTATCAGGATTCAACTGTGTAGTTTTTGAGTCAAACTCATTGACCCATAATTCATGAGTAGTGGTTCACATGAACCCATCTCTCATGAGAATGAATGGAACACATGAATTATGGGTTCATGTGAACCACTACTCATGAATTATGGGTCAATGAGTTTGACTCAAAAACTACACAGTTGAATTATGTTATAATTGTTTGTATTTTATATAGGTATGCGTATATGTGGGTGCACACGCATATATCCATACTTATATAAATAATAATAATTATATGTTTTCATTATTTGTGTAAATGACATGTTATTTAAGTAAATAAAGTGAGTTAAATAAAGTATATTTAATAAATGTATTAATAAAATGTAAAAATAAAAATAATAAAAGGGAAATGCCTTTTTTGTAATAAAATTAGTTGTCTAGGAGGGAGTTGAACTCGAGACCTCCTAGAAGTTAGGCTAGTTGGTTTCCATGTGGGCTATGTGTTTTACTTGATAATTATTTGTTGAATCTTCTTGTTATGATTTTCTTTTGAGATTTGTTTTTATTCAAATTAACAAAAGCTTTATTATTGTTTACGGGAGATGTTGATTATATTTTTCAACCAACTATGGAGGTTGGAGAAGTTGCTTCCCGTAAAGCAACTCCTCCAACCATATAGTTGGATGTTAAATATTTGTGTTTTGGATTTAAGGGGGATGATCAGGAGCTGGGATTTGAGGAGAGATACTTCCTTTGGGTTGGAAAATTTTTATAGGAAAAATTATAGTGGTGAGAAGGGAATTTATTATCCTCTAGGATTGTCCTGTTGTTTGTTCTCGGAAGAGGCTGGAATTGGTGGCTTTCAGAAGGAATCTAAAGGAGTGATTGGACGGGTTGAGGTCGTTTGAATCTTCTTCTCTCTAATGCATTGACCTTCATAGGACTCCAGGTAGGATCTATCCTAGAGATGATGCTTTTGTTTGCTTTCCTGTGTGTAATAATATTTTGGTTGTCTTCTTAGTGGATTGCAGTTTAAAAGTTAAATATATACTATTTTATGATGTAAGGATTCTTATGTATTTGAAAACTCTTCCAAAATTGTTATTTGATATATATATTAGTTGGTTCTCATTTATGTAATTGTCTAACACTATAGAGTTCATTGTTCCTTCCTTGTTTCTACTTTCTTATTCTGAATGTTTAGTAGTATTTTCAAGCCTTAGAACATTTGTTCATCTTTGCTGGTCCATGTTAGTTTTGTATCACCTTTTATTTTCCTAAGTTTTAAGTAGGTTTGGATGGTTGGTAATCATAGTTGGAGGGTCATCTTATCATGGAAACTGGGAGATCTCAAATGGGTCTTGCCCAGATTAGGCTTCCACTGCTCCCATAATGCCCAATTTTACCCGGAAGTCAGAACTGTTAGTTGTTTTTTTATTTTCTAGCATTCTATACAAATGCGTAGTTACTTTATACAAATGCACAGTTACCTTGAAAAAATGCATAGGAAACTTGAACAAATGTGTAGTTACAGGAAACCAATGCGTAGGGCTGCAAAACAAATGCATAGTTTGATCCCAGGTTAGGATTTAGGCAGACTTTATACTTGTATAGCATTTAAGTATAAGTTATAATTTAAGTTATACTTGTATAAAGGGTTTAGGTACCTTCCAGGATGATTGGGATAGATTTCAGATTCATGGGAATTAAGATGCAATTTCTAGTTTTGAGATTTCTTAAAAATTCAGACTTAACCAAATTTCAGCTACATGAGATTTCCCTTAGACTTTTGAAATAAGCTATGAAATGTGTTGTAAATGCATGTGGGAATTTTTTATGTTGTGTTTAATTAATTTCTATACATGTTTTTTGATTTTAAGCTTTTGATCATACTCGGCTTTTGGTAGAGTCCATAATATAAGGTCAGAACTTGTTTGGGTGGCCTGAGTGCACCGGAGGGTTCTCTAGACCTATGAGATGGACATTTTGAGATTACTTGAGGTTTTGTGGCTTGTGATGGGGTAAGTGAATAGGAACCTTAAGTGAGTGTCTCACCCTAGGTGTTGGAACCCTAAAGTGGTTTCCAGATGATCCTATGGGTTGGTTTGTAAAAAGTGATAACCTTAAAAATTAACTTGGGAAGGGGGGATTCAAAAGATAATGAAAGAGAACATAATAATGGCCACACAGACCTGATTGGAGTACTGGGACAAGGGATAACTACCAGGATGGATCCCTATTCATAAAGGGGGGACCGGGGTTACATGGTTTCTAGGAAGGATCCCAATATATAGGTTGTGTGATGACACTCACTTAGGTGGTCTCCTAGAACTTTGACCTCTATGTTATAGTATGATGATATTTTATGTTCTTTTTGAGTCTTGGATTTCTTCATCTTTTGAGCCTTAGACTGCTTAGGGCCTTGTGAGTATCTTGGTTCTATCTCCTAGCACAGGGGGTGGAACTTCATCAGTTCCACATGGTTGGGTGGAAAAAATATTTCGAGGTCCTATTCGTGGTTCATGACTTGGATGCGTTCAGATCTATGTATTGATGCAGATATTGTATTTTGTATTATGGTTTATTCAAAAGGAAAGATGAAAATATATGTTTGTAATGACTTTGGGCCATTCATTTACTTGTTATTGTAATGTGATTTATTATCAGAAAGATGTAATTGAAAAAATCAAAGCCATGTAATTGGGAGGGATAGTTTTAGGCTTTTGTTTCAAGGGTTGTTATTTGAAAGATCAAAGTTGGAAATATATTATGACACATTGAAATTATCTTTTCTATCTCTCCTTTGTTGTAATAAAAGAAAAATTTTATTACGCTAAGGTTAAAATGTAATTTGTAATGTATAGATATTCAATGTGTAGGAAGGAGAAATGAAATTAGTATATAAAGTAAGGAATATAATTGTAAATGAAATGTTATTTTCTTACCCTATCTCTTAAGTTCTAAATGTGAAAGTAAAGAAAGGAAATGGAGCTTCAATTTGGATAATTAATGTAAATATGTTAGTAAATGAATTCATTAAGGGAACTTTAAGGAATGTAATTGTGTATTAGTAATGATGTAATGTCAGAAAAAATTTGGTAGTTGCAATTTTTGGTCTTAAGACTTGATTCCTTATGGGTTCCCTGGCAGGGAAATTATAGAAGCTAAGTTCCCATTGGACCTGGGGATAATGTTCCCATGGTACCAACTAGCTAGGCCTGTTCCCAAGAATGCCCATTGTTTGCAAACCCCGATTGGTAGGTCTTTGTTGGGCTAATACCTATAGTACATAGGATGTCATGTAGAAGTTTGAATTCTAGAGGAAACTCTTTAGCTGTGTGTCTACATGGTTGGTGATGATAGCCACCCAGTTGAAGGTCTAACTGTAGGTGGTGATGTATTAGAGAAAGTAATACATCCATGCTAAAAAGTCTCAAGCAAGGGGCTCTCTAAAGAGCCTGCATAGAAATATGACTCCCACCTGAATACATTCTTTAAAGTCCCTGTAGGGAATCTCCAGCTTCATATTTTTATACCCCCTTCTTGGGGACTTCAACCAGTGAGTGTTTAGATGTTTCTGGGAGAGGAGGGATGCTTCACCAAACTCCTTTAGTGATGTGGACTGGGAGAGAACAATGGCTCACTTAAATTGGGGATCCCCATCCCTAAAGCAAAAGTAGCCGCATCCTGATTGATGATGGGCACCGGGGATCAACAAGAAAAACAACCTAGGTGGGGGCATTGTAGAGAATGACTAATTTGAGTATCAACTCTGGTGCTTTAATCGAGCAGGGAAAACTTACAACTTTGATAATTCCAGAGGTGGCCATGTATTTCGCCATATCATCTCCAACTGTCCTCTATTGGTATATGGATTGGACCAATCCCTGCATTTCAGCCCATAGTCTGGGCTTTGTATTTGTTATTTCCTACAACTTGGAGTCCACCTTGGACCCCACAAGAGAACCCTCCCTTAAGTATTTGGAGGTTAATGGTAGTTTGGCCAGCATCTTCTCGGCCTTCATTTTCATGGCCACCTAAGTGGAGGTACTTGGAAGCTCCTAACTATCAGGAGGAGTTATCATTTCAGCCATTTTGATCAGATTATGTGCAACCTGTGAGGCCGAAGAACTGTCAATACATATTATATGATAAAATACAACTTTCTAGGAACTCTGAGGATTCACCGCCATTTTGCACCTGTTCAAAAAGTCTTAGTATGCATCAAAATCCCAGAATATGAAAGTTTATAATAATTGGATTCTAACCAACACCCGGAGGTCCAGGATATTATTTTAGGAGACAAAAATGGAAAGAAGACCCAGGGTCTCCTTATGACCTAGAGTCCAGAGAAACTAGTCGTTATCGATGTGACCGGCAGTGAGCCATACTTGGCTGACATGGGTCATCATGTGGCCACGTGACAGGTGGCATAAAGGCTCTTAATGGAAACAAGTGGGCTACAATGGAGGAAATGAATGCCAGATGTGACATTGTTTGAATGCCCATTTGTGGGAGATTAATCCCACCATTAAGATGACATGATAGAGGAGAGAGAAAGTTGTCATTGCCCAAACAGGTGAGGTACTGAGTTTGAACCATGGCGAATACCTCTCTGACAAACCCCATAATTTGATTAAACATGAGAGAGCATGGTGATCTTGTCACAGAACTAGAAAGATATACATCAAATATACACTAATATACAAATTTATAGAGGGATGAAGCAAATTCACAAGCCGAAACAAAACTACCCTAAAAAACCTATATACAACTATCTATATGCAATTTATAGGTATATATAGAAACATTTACACTATCTTACAAATGTACAGAGGGAAGATAACCCTCTAGTAGAGCCATCCCAAGATGAGAGGTGACAACAAGAGAAAAAAAAAAACAAAAAAAAAAACAAAAAGCAAGTGAGACAAAAGCAAGAAAACCAAAAACCAAGAAACTAGAAGGAAGAGAGCCAAAGGACCTACCTAAAAAAACTGAGAAAATGGGAGGAAGAACACGGGAGGCACTCTAAAAACAAGGAAGCCTTAAATGACTGCTTACACACCACTACAAAAAAATGCTAATTCACTTGTTAATCTTAGAGACAAAAACACACTTAACATTGTTAAATCACCTTAATCGCCTTTGAATTTCTCTAATTTCTCTAAGTGCTCTGATCATGGTAAATGTGAAAGTGACAGGTAAATTCTATTTATACCCCTAGAGTAAAACATCCCACTTTCCTTCCACAAACTCTGGAAAAGGCAAACCTCTGGACATCGGGCCTGGGGTTTCCATGTAACCATATCCTCCAACAAAGAAGACGTGATGGTAGAGAATCCCAGAGTCTGGGGTCTAGCCAACTCAAAATTCAAACACACTACGGGACTGGGTCCCAAAGGAAAGAAGACAAAAAAGAAAAAGAGAATCACCCTCACAGAAGCAAAGCCTGAAGGGGAACAAAAGGAAACAAAAAGAAACCAAGGAAAGAGAAAAAGGAAAAAAAGGGGGACCCAACATTTTTCCCACAAAATGTAGGGACAGGTATGTAGGGCATAACAAATAATGACTATTTGGGATGAATGCCTTATCACATTCGAGAAATTTAGAGTCTCTGGTTAGAAAAGCTAGAATTAATCTTTAGCTGGAGAATTTTGTTTGCAAAGCTTGAGGTGTTTGAGAAAATTTGACTCATCATTGATTCGATCTTTTTGGTCTTTTGTCAGCTGTGAAGTGTGTGCTCTAAAAGAAAACCAAGCCAATGACTTCTAGGAGAAGTAGAGAGGAGGCACTAAGTACATCAACCAAAGTCATCATATCTTGCAAATTCTGCTATATATCAAAGTTATCTATTCTTCAATTCTTTTCTTTTCATTTTCTAGATGAGAAGGTGGTACTCCTTTCACTGGGAACCTTTAGCTTAGCTAATTTTAATGGTGGTACTTACTTCACCTTACCATCCACTTTTAAATTCCTTAATACCTAAAAGAATATTCCAGACCTGGGATATTTTAATGATCTTCAGAATTGGTCAATAACCTATGCAATCGATCTTCCCTCAATGTGTCTGATTACTTGCCTCTTAGATTTTCTATTAACTGATGTTGAGACTTCAAGATATGAATCTGATGAGGATTACCCATAACCCTTTATCATACAAAATAAATCTAGAGTGTGGACCAATTCCATCATGCTAACAATAGATTTTGAATTCACTGGAATGCATAAGGTACCATTCCAAAAACTAGATGTTATGCGAAGCATACCTATTTGCAAGAAGAAGACAACATGCTGGGAACCTGAGAAACAAAAGAAAACCCAAAAAAGAAAGCGAGCAAGAAAAGGGAAGGCAGTCCCAGAGGATGGCCGACAAACTATTTACAAGGTATTCGAAAGGAACACTGGGAGAGATATTTACAAGGAAGTACTTTACATATAGTACAATTTCAAACAAAACAACCACCCACCTCATTCAAAATAGTGCTTGAGAAACTATCAATTGATAGGAAATGGGACAACTTCTCCAGTCATAGTACTGAGGTGATAAGTATTTTCCCTGCAGATCTCAGATATCAGATATGGTCCGAGCCAGAGTCATTGGAACTTAGCGTTCTTTCCCTTCTTTTCCCCGGCCTTATCCCACAAAATGACCAGGTCCAAAATATGAAAGGCCTTATACTGGGCTGGTCAGTCAAACCATAATTTAACTATTTCTTGGTGATGTGCAAAGTGTTCAAGGGTTGTGTCTCTTTGTTCCTCCATTCGCACTAGGTTCAAAAGCTGAACTTCCATAATGTTGTCCCGGTTGTTTAATTCCTGCATGAACTGTAGTACCAAGATTTGTAAGTTGATATGGAATACTCAATTCTAGCCATAAAATAGGTGAAATGGGGAAGTCCCTAGGGCTACCTTTATTCTGATATGATTTTTCCAGAGGGCAAACCTAAGATTTTAGTGCCAGTCCTAGGGGTTTTTTTCTAATAAGTGTTTAATCACCTCAAGTATATTTTTGTTGGTAAATTCAGTCACACCATTACCCTGGGGGTAATAGTTATTGGAGAACTTCAGGGTGATATTTCTCTCATAGGTCCATTCAGGTAATTGTGCTGAAGAAAATGTCAGACCATTGTCACACACTATAGAAAATGGAATTCTGAGACAGGTGACTATGTTTTCTTCTAGGAATTTGATTACTACATCTGCCATGTTATTTTTCAAGGAATCACTTTAGACCACTGGGTGCAATAATCGGTAGCAATCATAATGTACTAGTGGTTGGTAGATGATTTGGGGTTGATTTCCCTGATCAAATCAAATGCCTATTGTGTGAAGGGTCTAGCCTCAAAGACTGACTACAAAGGCATGGCCGAGTTCTGCTCATGATGTGCCTTTGTTTGGCAAGTGTGGCATCTCCTAACATGAGTGTATACATCTTTAAAGATTTATGGCCAATAGTATCTATCTCAGAGTATCTAGTGGGAGGTGGCATCAGCTGAGCCATGCCCAGTTCCAAAATACCCATGAAATTCTTTAATCATTTTGGCACCTTGAACCCTGTCTATGCACCAGAGGTACACACCCTCATAGTTCCTGTGGAAAAGTGTTTCGTCTTTGATTATGAAATGTGCTCTTTTCAGCTGTAGGGAATGACATTTGTATGTGGGAATCCCCTCTAGGCATCTATTCTTAAGTAACAGGCATACCAAATCGGTATACCATGGATCTTGAGTGATGGACTCCACCGTGTATGTTTGACATTCTATGCTTGGAGTTCCTTCTACCATCGCTCTACATAGTCCCTGGCTTCAGACTATCTTCATGGGTTGTATTTCTAAATCATATTCCTAGAGGATGGTCATCCATTTCCCTCGTAGTTCACCCAATTCACTCTGTAGGAGTAGAGACTTAACAGCCTGATCCAAGATGATAGTGTGCACTTTGCTTTGGAGAATATAATGCTGAAATTTCTTCACTGTTCAGACTAGAGAAAAGGCCTTCTTTTCCAAAGATGAATACCAGACTTTGGCATTCTTAAAAGGGGAGCTAATGAAAGATATTGGTCTTTCTTCCCCTTTGACCTTCTGGGTTAAGACTACCGCAAAAAAATGTGGTGAAGCAAAGGAGTATATGTGGAATGTGAGGGAATAGTCTAGACTAGCCAAGACTGGTTCCTCCACAATCAATTGCTTAATCTGGGTGAATGCCTACTTTGCTTCTAGACTCCACTCAATCTTCATGTCTTTCTTCATCATTTCATTGAGTGGTTTTACTATCTCAGTGAATCCAGTGATGAGCCAACAGACAAAGTTTATCTTTCCAAAGAAAGACCTCATTTCTTTCTTACTATCGGGCATCTATAAGTTCAACAATGCTTTGACTCTTTTAGGGTCAATGTATATCCCCTTCTTAGAGACAATATGCCCAAGTAGCTTCCCTTTAGTGACCCTAAATATACATTTGTTAGGGCTAAGGAAAATTCTATACCAATAACATCTCCCAAAAATTTGGGCGAGGTGGGCAGAATGATCATGCCTATCCTAGGAAAAGACGGTCAAATCATCCATGTAGATGATTATACATTTGTTAACTAGGCCTTTAAACGTGATGTCCATAGCCTTTTGAAATGTGGGCCTTATGTTGATTAGGCAAAAGGGCATCCTCTGGTATGAAAATGTTCCCCACTTGGTGGTGAACACCATTTTGGCTCTTTCTTCGTATTTAACCATGACCTGGTTATACTCAGAGTACCAATCTAGGAAGGACATCATTTGAGATCTGTTCACAATTTGTAATACCTCATCCAATGAGGGGAGAGGGTGATTATCCTTCTTATATGCCTTGTTCAAATTGTGAAAATCCATGCAAAGGCAGATCTCACCAATTTTCTTTCTTACAGGGATGAGGTTGGCAACCCAAGTTGTGTGCCGGATGGGAAAGATAATCTGGGAAGACATTAGTTTTTGAACTTCCTAATGGATTAGAGGTTCTATCAGTGCATTTACTAGTCTTTTCTTTTTCCAGAAGGGCTTAGAATCTGGTTTTAGTGGGATGGTATGGGTCATTATGGATGTGTCATAGGTCTTCAAATCCTCATACCCTCATGCAAATACATTAATGTATTCTCAGAGAACCATGAGAATCTTCTCCTTCTACTCTGGGGAATAGGAGGTTCCAATATGCACAAAATTTTCTTCATCAGTTTGGCCGATATTGATCTTTTCAAATTATTCTCCCTCAGAGGAGGATGATATCTTATCTCGGCTCCGAGGTTTTGAATCAAAGATAAATTCTAGTGCTACCATCCCTAAGTTGGAAAGTCTATGATCCCATCATTCTCTTCTTCACCCTGCCCAGTATCATCATGATCTATTTCTTCCACTATCTGATCCTTAAAGACACCAACATTGGCCATGAAGGCCAGAATATGTTGGTCATCCTCAAACACCTAAAAATGGGTGACATTGTCTAGAATTGATGGGGTGGGGACCATCTCAAAAGAGAAATTTCAGAGCCATGAGCCAACCATTGGCTTAACGGTGCTGGCAGATGTGCAAAAGGTATTCAACATGTAGTTGCATTTCCAGGGAATGAGTTCGATGCCAAAGGAATCAAAATATTTGATGAGGCTCCATGCCTAATTGTGGTATGTAGCTAGCCTTTTATTGTGACAAGTATATTGGCTCCGGATCTGTTTTATGATAAACTCTTAATCATCCATCACCACGAGGAAGGTGCTTCCTTTTCTTAGTGTGAATAGGAGTCCAAGGACCAAGGCATCATATTCTATGACATTGTTTGTGCAGTTAAACTATAGCCTATAAGATGTGAGGAAGGATTATCCCAGTGGGTTGATCAATTCCACTCTGGCCCCATAGCCTTGTTTAGACCAGGACCCGTCAAACTTCAAGCTCCACAAGTCATTTTTTTTCTGGGGCTGGGGAGGTGAAGTGGAGTTTGGATTGGTTTTGGGAAGGTTGGGAGGGGTTTCCTCTGGCTCTGATGGTGCATGGGTGAATTATTCCTCTAGAGAAGCCTTTGGTTGGGATTCCCAAACAAGTGGCACCTTAGGCATACCACCGGAATGGTTGTTGGGTCCAGGAAAATCCACTTTGCATTCTTTCTCCCAGAGCATATTGATGTGGTAGGTAGCATCGGTGATGTAGGGCTCACACTCTAGTTTAGAATGTTTTTGATAATGCACCTGGTACCAAGTGTTGGACAAGTGTTGGTACCTGATATCTTGTGATTTAACCTCACTCAATGCTTTTCCCGGTCCTAAATTATCTGAGAAACTATGGGATCCTCCCGAAGGGTAAAATCAAATGTGAGGATCTCAAGGGGTCGGTACACCCCAGGGGAAGTCTTAGAGAAAAGGAATTTGTTTAGCCTCCTGACTTTGGAGAGGGCCTACTTCATCCTGGGTTCACTTTCTACCTGGATCTGGTTAGACTATCCCTCCCAGGGGAGCCACAAGTGGGAGAAGTCTCTAAAGAAATACCCATTAAGGGCCTTAGACCAATTTAGACTTAACAAAATCCCATAATTTTTGGGGATGTTGACCACTTGGATGTCTATTATGCTTGATATCCGAGGGTCTTGGATGAGTTTAATTTGGGCGTTCTTCATCTCACCTACCATTTTTATAACAATTTTGTCCAGTTGGACTACTGCACCTTTGGATGGAGTGGGATGCAGTCTGAGCTTCTGGCATATAGCTAAAGGCATGACATTGTCTGAAGCTCTAGAATCTACCAAGAAGTTGTGTAAGTTCTTCCCTTGTATGTTTAAGCCTAGTAAAAATGGAGGATCCTTAGTGTTCCCCTAGAATATAGCCACATTGACATCGTCAAAAGTGACAGTCTTGGGTGGGTGATTGATAGCCTCCGAGTTTCCCAAGAGCTTCAAAAGGAACTTCTTCTTCTTAGGATAATTCAGCAATATCTCCATCAAGGTCATGGAGGTGGTGGTTCTCTCCAATGCCTTAGTGATGTCAAACCTACCCCTGGGTAAAGTTGGCTTCCCTCGGCCCGATCCTTAGCTTGGTTTGAGCTAGGCCCTTTCGGTGGGAAGGAGAGATCACTTGTATTATCCCAAGGAGGGGTATCTTTGGGAGGTGTAGGCATGTAAAATGGTCCTTTACCAGACTAACTCCAATTTTTGTAGGGAGACCATGGGTTGGTGAAGGCATTGGCCTCAAAGGCTTGGATAGATTGATCAAAGAACCCTTACAATTCGGGCTCTTCTTTGTCTTCTTTGTTTGCCACAAAGAAGATGGTCTCATAGGTGAAGACACTATAAGTAGGCTCTTATGCTGATGTTTTTGGGGAAGTAGGATATATAGGTTGGTGTCTATCCAACTGGGAGATCATGATGACCTTCTCTAGTGTGGCATAGTTCACCTTGGAATGAGAGTCAGTGTCGTGCAATCTACACTAGTTAGTCTGGGGCTAGAGTTCTACAATTGATGTGAAATGAGTAGGTACAACACCACCTTGAGTGGCATTTTGGTTTGGTGGAGGGTCTCTAGTGTTTACATTGTTGTTCCATTGCCGTTGATTGGGCTGAGGCCCATTTTAGTTTCTACCTCTGGAAATTTTATTTCGTTATCCGGAGAAGATATTCCCTCTCTGGGAATTGGGGTTATGAGGTACGGAAGGCCCCACCTTTAGCTATCCCATGTCCATAGTTAAAGAGGACACCAATCATCAGATGGATTGAACCTCGGTAGACAACTAAGTATTTGTGTCATAGTGTGATGGTTATTATGGTTGGTTCCCAAGGGAAGTGACAACAACTACCAGACTCAAGGATAACAATCCTCCAACTGTGCATGACTAGAAGAAAGGTACTTCAGAGGGTTGTTTCAATGGTTGTTGCATTTGCTGTGGCTGGTTCCAAGGAAAAAATTCCAAATCCAATGTTTTCTAGGTTTACGATGGGTACACATGTTGGGACTGCTGGTCTATCAGTGGTGGCGAGTTCATGGCCGTCGCTGGGGTACCCATTGCCTGATTGGGATTGTATCCCCTAGTGTAATAAGTTCTGCTAGGTATCATGTTAAAGGTGTTCTCTTCCCAATCCCACCGGGAGCTTTGTTCAAAACATGAGACAACTCCAAGCCTAGGTTGTAAACCTTCGCCAAAGTATCCTGGTTATTGGGAGTGGTGCTTCTCTAGAGGAGATTGGCAACAAAAGGGTCCATGGAGTTCATGTATGTCTGGATGGTCATGTTTGTGGATGGGATAAAGGGGCCCATGCACCACTTCAAGGCTCATTGGAACCAATGGTTAAATGTTACAAGGGGTTCATTTAGTTCCTTCCTGATGGAGATAAACTGGCTGCAAGATGACACCAAGTCCACATGTATGCGAAAGGCTGCTAAGAAGGTGTCTTCCATGTCCTGCCAAATGTTGATGGAGTTGGCCAACAAGTTAAGGTACTAGTTTAACTCATTCTATCCCAATGACAGAGGGAACATCCAAGTCACAATGTCTTGATGTTAGATCCTGTGTCAGTTAATGGCATCTTTGTATGCCTACAGATGCTCTTCTATGGTTCATGAGCCAAAATGCTCATATCTAGGGAAATTCTTCTCCTGATGTGGAGGAAGATCATTGGTAGACCCATGAAACTGCCCCATGGGGGACCCAGTGTTACCAAAGTATGTAGCCCTTAGTGGTGTTTGATTTTGGCTAGGTTGAGCGTTGGTTCCCAAGATTGTCTAGGAGACTTGGGTATTCTTAGACCTAGTAGATCCCTAGACAAGGTTCGCTGGCTGCTTGGTTTGCAGGGTCCGCTTCTATCAAGTAGGAGGCTTGAGTTCAACAAAACTTTTGGGATTAGGGGCTGATCTAAGGACTCTTTTGAATCATGCAGGTGAAAATGATCCAATCCTACTAAAGGTATGATTCCTAAAACTATGGCTTGGGGGAACCTTGGGTAGTGTAAATTCAAAATCTTCCAAAGGGGATGAGCTCATGCCCTCCTTCTAGCGCCAGTTTCTATTGATGGGACTTTGTGACCGGTCTCATCAACTGATATAAGTTGTCACTAGGTACCGGGGTACTGACCAAATTTTCCTCTAAAGGATGTCCGGTGAATAAATTCTCTGGGGCTTCAAGCACCTTAGTGTTGGGTCTCAACAGTGTGGGAGCTAAGTTGGGTATGTAACTATTTTGTTTAGGGGGATAGCTAGTTATTTTTTCTCATCTTCTCTGAGGATTTTGGTAAGTTGGGGTTTCCTGCAAGCATTTGGATTATCAAACAAACTTCAAAAGATATGCGAGGGTTAGAGTGTATTCATTCTACTCATAGTTATTCAAATATATCTAAAACATCAACCATGCTCTAATTAACTATACTAAATACTAAACATATATAGAACCAATGATTCATACATTTTCAATAGCAAGGGGAAAGAGGTCATTAATCTACTTAAACATTAGAACAAAGGACATCAGAAACATAAAGCACAAAAGAGTGTTAACTTAGAGATCAAGACACCAACAACATCATTGCGAGGATCCTTCCTTCTTCATTAAAATTTTTTCAGCATCACTTGTGTGTACATCAATGGCTCCAAGAGAGCATCTAGATACTAAGAACTACTAAGAACTATCAAGCATTGAGATCTGCAACTACAAGAAATGAAAATGCTAAAATTATATTACTATGGACTACCAAATCATCAATTTTTCCGACACTTGAAATGATGTTAGACTTGCTATTTATACACATACTTTCCCTAACATTAACCTAATCTAACTTTACACTCAAAAATTAAAATATAATATCTGGTGGCTAGTACTACCTGCACCACATTTACAATCACCTCAAAGAGATCCGAGGTCTAACATGTCAGAAGAATAAGATAAGAAGACAAATATGGGGGAATTGGCCTTGAGAAGAGTGCCAAAGGAAGAATAGAGGAAATCCAATCTCTTTAGAGTTTGAGACCACATGCCTCATCAATGCAATATGCATCTCACTGTCTTCAATGCACTAGGTACTTAATGTTGGAACAAGGCCTCAGGAAGACCATCCATTAGAACCATCTTTCTGTTTGACATACCCTATCAGGATCACCTACCTTCTAACACCTTTATTGACTATTGGATAATGACTGGTCGGCTCCAAGAAACCTGGACACGGATCATCAGAAATACAAAACTGTTGGATCTAGAATGTGGGGATCTAGGAGTTTACACTTAAAGAATAAAGAATATCCAAATTGCACCCTGTTGGTAATAATCCCCAGAATATGAAGAACTTTATTGTTGTTTGCTGTTCTTGAATACTTCCAAAACTTGGTTTATGCCATCTTCATCTATGTCCTTAATGTTGTTCCATTGGTCGCTGATAGCCTCAAATTTCTCTTCAAATTATCTGGCCCTATTCTAGAATTATTCTACTAATTTTATGAATTCATGAGCCTTGAGCATCATCTTAGATATTCTTGATAGCTTTCCTCTGTCGAAGTCCTCAATAGAATGATACAGGGACTCTATCAGCTCATCATATTTACTAAGGATGTAGTACTCTAGGGCACATGTTCTGGTGGTGAAGGGATTGACTTGTGACACCCTTACAATGAATGCTTTGAATAGGTGAATACCTCTCTGACAAACCCCACAAAACTAAAGGTCTGATTCCTAAAAATATGGCTTGGGGAACCCTCAGGCGGTATAAAGTAAAAATATTCCAAAGGGGACAAGATCATGCCCTCCTAGCACCAGTTCCTATTGATGAGACTTTGTGACCGGTCTCATCAACTGATGTAAGTTGTCACTGGTACCAAGGTACTAGCCAACTTCACCTATAAAGGCTATCCAGGGAATAAACTCTCTCGGTCTTCAAGCACTTGAGTGCTAAGTATCGACAATGCAGGAGCTAAGTTGGGTGTGTGACTATTTTGTTCAAGGGGATAGCTAGTTTTTCTTGGCTCATCTTCTCTAGGGATTTTAGTAAGTTGGGGTTGCCTACAAGCATTTAGATTATCAAAAAAACTTCAAAATATATGCCAAGGTTAGAGTGTATTCATTCTAATTATAGTTATGCAAATACATTTAAAACATCAACCATGCCCTAATGAGATATACTAAATACTAAACATATACAGAACCAGTGATTCATACATGTTCAATAGCAAGGGGAAAGATGTCGTTAATCTACTTAAACATTAGAGAAAAGGACATCAGAAACATATAGCACAAAAGAGTGTTAACCTAGAGACCAAGACACCAACAACATCATTGTGAGGATCCTTCCTTCTTCATTAAAAGCTTTTTAGCATCACTAGTGTGTACATCAATGGCTCCAAGAGAGCATCTAGCTACTGAGAACTACTAAGAACTATTGAGCATTGAGCTCTTCAACTACAAGAAATGAAAATGCTGAAATGCTATTACTATGGATGGCCAAATCATCAATTTCGTTGACCCTTGAAATGAGGTCGGACTTGTTATTTATAAACATACTTGCCCTAACATTAACCTAATCTAACTTTACACTCAAACAATAAAATATAGTATATAGTGGCTAGTACTACCTGCACCACATTTACAATCACCTTGAAGAGGACCAAGGTCTAACATTTCAGAAGAATAAGATAAGAAGAGAAATATGGGAGAATCAGCCTCGAGAAGAGCACCATAGGAAGAATAGAGGAAATCCAATCTCTTCAAAGTTTCAGGCCACATGCCTCATCAATGCAATATGCAGCTCACTGTCTTCGATGTGCTAGGTAGTTAATGTTGGAATGACACCTCAGGAAGACCATCTGTCAGAACCATCTTTCTGTCTAACATACCCTATTGGGATCACCTACCGTCTGACACCTTTATTGACTACTGGCTAATGACCGGTTGGCTCCAGGGAACTTGGACACGGGTCATCATGAATAAAAAACTGTTGGATCTAGAATTCTAGGATCTGGGAGCTTATGCTCAATAAATAAAGAATGTTCAAACTGCACCCTACTAGTGATAATCCCTAGAATTTAGAGAACTTTATTGTTGTTTACTATTCTTGAATGCTTCCAAAACTTGGCTGATGCCATCTTCATCTATGTCCTTAATGCTATTCTACTAGTCGTGGATAGCCTCAAACTTCTCTTCAAATTCTCTGGCCTTGTTCTAGAATTCTTCTACTAGTTTTACGGAGTCATGATCCCAGAGCATCATCTTAGGTATTCTTGATAGCTTTCCTCCATTAAAGTCCCTGATAGACTGATACAGGCACTCCATTAGCTCATCATATTTAATGAGGACGTAGTCCTCTAGGGCACATGTTTCGGTGGGGAAGGGGTTGACTTGTGACACCCTTATAATGAATTCTTTGAATAGGTGAATACCTCTTTGACGAACCCCACAAAACTAAAGGTTTGATTCCTAAAAATATGGCTTGGGGAACCTTAGGTAGTGTAAAGTCAAAATCTTCCAAAGGGGACGAGCTCATGCCCTCCTTTTAGCGCTTGTTTCTATTGATGGGACTTTGTGACCGGTCTCATTAACTAATGTAAGTTGTCACCCGGTACCGGGGTACTAGCCAAATTCACTTGTAAAGGTTGTCCAAGGAATAAATTCTCCGGGCCTTCAAGCACTTGAGTGTCGGGTCTCGACAGTGCGGGAGCTAAGTTGGGCATGTGACTATTTTGTTTGGGGGAATAGCTACTTTTTCTTGGCTTTTCTTCTCTAGGGATTTTGATAAGTTGGGGTTTCCTGCAAGCATTTGGATTATAAAATAGTATGAAAATACATTTAAAACATCAACCATGCTCTAATGAACTATATTAAATACTAAACATATACAAAACCAGCAATTCATACATGTTCAATAGCAAGGGGAAAGAGGTCATTAATCTACTTAAACATTAGAGCAACGGAAATTAGAAACATACAACATAAAAGAGTGTTAACTTAGAGATCAAGACACCAACAACATCATTGTTAGGATCCTTCCTTCTTCATTAACAGTTTTCAAAATCACTCGTGTGTACATCAATGGTTCCAAGAGAGCATCTAGCTACTGAGAACTGCTAAGAACTATCAAGCATTAAGCTTTGCAACTACAAGAAATGAAAATAAATAAATGCTATTATTATGGACTACAAAATCATCAATTTTTCCAACCCTTGAAATGAGCTCAGACTTGTTATTTATACACATACTTTCCCTAATGTTAACCTAATCTAACTTTACACTCAAACAATAAAATATAATATCTGGTGGCTGGTACTACCCACACCACATTTACAATCACCTCAAAGAGGACTGAGGTCTGACATGTCAAAAGAGTAAGACAAGAAGAGAAATATGGGAGAATCAGCCTCGAGAAGAGTGCTGGAGGAAGAATAAAGGAAATCCAATCTCTTCAGAGTTTGAGGCCACATGCCTCATCAATGCAATATGTGGCTCACTATCTTTGATGTGCTAGGTACTCAATACTAGAAGGGTGCCTCGGGAAGACCATCTCTCAGAACCATCTTTTTGTCTAACATACCCTACCGAGATTAGCTACCTTTGGACACCTTTATTGACTACTAGATAATGACCAGTCATCTCCATGGAACCTGGACATGGGTCATCAGGAATACAAAATTGTTGGATCTAGAATTCTGGGATCTGGGAGCTTATGCTCAAAGAATAAAGAATTTTCAAACTATACCCTGCTAGTGATAAAACCTAGAATCTAGAGAACTTTATTATCATTTACTATTCTTGAATGCTTCCAAAACTTGGTTGATGCCATATTCATCTATGTCCTTAATTCTATTCCACCAGTCATGGAAAACCTCAAAATTCTCTTCAAATTCTCTGGCCCTGTTCTAGAATTATTCCACTAATTTTACAAATTCATGAGCCCAGAGAATCATCCTAGATATTCTTGATAGCTTTCCTCTGTTGAAGTCCCTGCTAGACTGATATAGGGACTCCATCAACTCATCATATTTACTGAGGACGTAGTCCTCTAGGGTGCATGTTCCAATGGTGAAGTGGTCAAATTGTGACACCCTTACAATGAATGCTTTGAAAAGGTCCAATGGATACAAGATCATCGTGACTTTCTCCCTTAGGGCCATGACCAATTGCTTGCACACCTCAATTTTGAGGCTAAATCTGGAGTACCGGAGCCAGAGGAATATGAACAATTCCTCTCTCAAAATTCCTACCTCTATGACAACCTCTTCTCCGGAGTTGATGAATTCATCTAACCCGGTCTTCCACCCTTCATATTTCTCCAAGTTCCCTTCTCATATAACAATGGTATTGGTTACTTGGCTGAAGAGATTTTTGGCCAAGTAAAGGTCCGGGAGTGATACAATTAAAAATTTCCTTACGACCCCTATTTGTTTGGCGATCCACCTATCCATAGCCTATGCCTTCTTCTTCATGGCCCTAAGAGCATCCGTGTCACCCTTTGGAAGAGGTGATCTGGAGGTGGAAGCTTTCGAATGGATATTGGCCAATTGCTACATAAGCTCTGCTAGAAGTCTAAGGATATTCTCATTTTTATCTCTTTCCTCCTTCAACTTCTTTGACAGTTTGTCATAGCAGGCTTCTACCACCTTGGTTTCCTCTCTCAGTAGGTCTAACTCACCCATCTTGTCTCTCCTCCCAAGAGGAACCTCCATGATTGTGTAATATTTGACCCTTATCATAGCCGCATCTATATTTGGGGGAGGTGTTGCAATTGTTGCAACTATGCTTCCTCCCAGACCAGTTTGGAGGGTATGGACTTTCTGGGCATTTTTAGGCTTCTTGGCCTCCACATTTTGGGCCATCATCTTGGCCAAGGAGAGTGGAACACCTTTTTCTACCACTGGGGCCTTTGTCTTTCTAGATTTAACCAACCATTATGGTGGATGGGGTGGTTTTTCTGCTAAGGCCTGAGTATTGGGATTCCCTTCGAAATCTGGCAGTGCATTCTTAGTATCTACAATCTCATCGAGATTTTTCTCCTTTTCTTGGTCCTATTCCTGTTCTTTCTCTCTAGAGGCCTTAGCATTTTCTACCTTACTGGCATCTTTATCTATGATGTCTAGGACCTCATCTCTGTTGGCATCATCATCACCTATATTATCGGGGATTTCCCTATCTTTCTCAGCATCTGGTGAATCGATATTTATATCTTCAAGGATTCTCACCTCATCCTATTTTTGTTTGGTGTAGGAGCACACCTAAATCAAACCCCTAGCTCCTTATTTCTAGCATGTACTGACTCTAGCCAAGTCAGGAGAGTGTGTGTGGACCTTAGAAGGTCATTTTTTTTTATTTCCCTAAGATGGATATGACTAGGTCAATCCATGTCTAGATAGGTTGCTTAGTTGGTTTCCTTTAGTTGTGTGTGTGTGCGTGTGAGGTAGTTGGTAAGCCTCTAGAAATCCAACCAAGGCATCAGGAACCTTGGTTAAGCTTCTTGGTATCACTGGCACTCAGCCTACACTGGTACCTAGCATCTCGGCCAACACCGGAGCTCAGTTTGCTTTACTATTGCTCGACAATATTCAGTCGTAATAGCCCGTGAAAAGTGAATCTTTTCTTTTATGGATAGTATGGTTAGTGTAACAGTTCCTAAAGAGATTCTTGCATATGAGTGGACCATTAGGGTTGTTTCCTATAAGAGGATGGTTATTAATAACATCCCAATCATTCATTTTAGAGATCTAGTGAGTAGAGATTGAAGAAGAAGAGAAGCTATAGGAAAGTTAGGAATTTATAGATTATTGTACTATTTTGTTTTGTTTCTAGTAATGAGAAGTTGCAGACTGTGTGTTTAGTGGATATCAATTTTCTTTGTGGTTCCTTTTGCATGCAAGTAGATTAGTTACCTTATTTTTTGTTTTGCAGGTTATTAGTTCTTCACCCATTCTAAGTTGTAAATAGTAATGGCCCCTCGAGATTCCTGAATCTATGGTGAGAATCATGTGTTGGGATGGAACTCGAGAGAAGCCCTTGTACATAGTTTCCTTTTTGTTTTCTGTAGGAGAAGCAACAATAAAGAGTCTAGAGATCTTACCCTAGGTGAGCTTGGTAATTGTCCGGCTATGGAAGAGAATGAAAGAAATGTTTAGAAAACATTGAATAAGCAATTAGAATGAATCTATTTGTGTAGGTTCAGCAAGAAGAAGATGAAAATAATTTCAATGGGGACTGAGTCTTGAAGAGGAGGTAAAATTGAGAGTGACTTACCTCAGTTTAGGGTTGTGAACACCCTAAGAGATCTAGGAGAAAGATCTTAGAACAAAGCCAAACTAGTTTTGTAGCAGCAAAAAGAATTTTGTCCACATCACTATTGTTCTTCCTTGGCATCATCCACCAAGATGTCGTTCTCTATTGGAACATCCTCCAAAGGTGGCAAAGTTGTCTGGCCAAGGTTTAGCATTTGGGCTGCTGAGATCACCTCGCCAAATATACTCCAGGAAATTTGGTCACCCAGAGTAACCAAAGGCATCTGGAGTGTGATGATTGTGGGTATGGTTGATCCTGTGGGTTCGGTTTCCCCAGTCCTTAGTTTCTCATCATTTACTTTCCTCAATTATACCTCAGTCCCTTGGACTGGTGTTTCCTCTTGCTTAGGTTCCTTCTATGCTTCAGCCTAGAATTTCTATTCTACACCAGCTTCTTTCTCCAGGACTTCTTCGGCAGGGTCCCTTCCTTTTCCTGGGCAGCAATTTCTTCCACTTCCTGATCTATCTCTCCATGAAATTTCATAATCTCATCCATCCTAAAGATGTCATCAAAGTCATCATGCGGGGAATAGGCCTCTGATATATCATCCAGTTCAGGGGAATCCAAACTAACCTCTACTAGGGGAATGTTGGGCATGCTAGGGCCCATGTCTGTGCCTGGGGTAGGGTTTACCTTATGCTTCTTCTTTTTTTGTAATGGGCCCTGATGTCCAAAATATTAGTAGACTTTGCCTCGATGAATGTATTCCCTCTCATTAATGTTTCCAATGATAGGGATCCCACTGGGTGATCGAATGCCACTGCAGTTGTGAGGACGCCATGGGAAATCTAGGCACTTATCTTTTGGCTTGTCAACCTCAATGCCTCCATCTATTCGTGATTCTGTGCCATCATGGGGAGTGGACCTTGGGAAGGCACTTGGGCCAAGACACTTTCTTTCTCCTTCCCCTTGATTTTTCTCGGTCCTACGGCTCCAAAGATCGAAGCAGACCTCCACACAATTGGGCCCTTACAGGTGCTCCTTGGACACACCCACTCAAAGTACTTATGACTATTTTCTATAATGGGGCAGGCACACCTCTTCATTTGTTAACTTCTCTGGGGTGCCCCAATCCACCAGAGGGAGATCTAATTTTTTGATACCCTTCCCTTTATATGTTGGGTCCTCCAGAGGCCCATCGTCTATAAAATCTTTCAAAAAGCCCCAAAGGTTGAGGGCTTTGTTAGAGTATCTATTTATCTTCACTTATTAATTAGATCATGTTGATTTAATTATTAAGTTGTCTATGTACTCTATTTTCACTTAAGCTATCTCTTAGGTGCACATAATTAATATTTTATATTAATTATATTGCGCAACCTAGTTTTTACCTTTTTAGTGTTTCATTCACCTTTAAGGTTGAACTTTTGTAATTATTGTTTCATTACCTTGGAATAGAGTTTGCTCTCACTCTGCTGAGATTTTCCAAGTCTTTGCTTCTATCTCTTTGGTTTCCTTTTAGCAATAGGTTATTTTCATGTAGGTGTTCTTGTTGATGTATGAAGTTGGATTTCTCAACATCTACATGGTATCAAAGCTTCCCTACTGCTACCTAGTCTGAGGGTTTTTGAAGCCGTGATTCACAGCCAAAAGCCATAGCTTCTGAAAGCCATAGCTTCTCTAGGTCTTTTCCTTCATTTTGGAGGAGGTGCTATTTTTTGGAGCACTTTGAGCCAAAACAGACTCCACCATTGCACTCAGAAGGCCCTGTGGAGTTGCAAATTATATAAAGTTTGCTATTTTTGGTCACAATGACCCTAGAGGAAAATTTTCTCCCTCCTAGGCCATATGACACAAAAATCAAGACAAAAAAATTAAAAAGAAAATTAAAAAAATTAAATTTTTAAGGGTTTTTTAAGCCCAGTGTAGCACAGCCAGAGCGCAACCAGAGTAGCCACCCCCGCACCAACCCGACACCACCCCGGTGCCACCCTAGCCCAGGCCACGTCTTGCCCCAGCTAGCACGCCGCCCACCACCCACCAGAGCTGACCCCACTGGTGATACCACCCAGGAACCACCCAGGAGCCACCCGACAACCACCTCTGCTAGCATCTAGCCACCTATCACCATCGCCTGCCACCAGCACACATAGTGGTGACATTACTGCTGACATCACCCTGCTAGATTTTTTTTTCTGGCCATTTTCAAAAATTTTGGCAGCTTTTCCACCTTTTCTGGTGATGGAAAATTTTTCTGGCAAGATGGGCCTATGATGGGCAGATGGCTATCAATTTTTTTTATGGTGTCTATGACAGTCATTTGACTGTCAAATTTTTTCCAGTGACTGGTTTTTTCTAGTGAGGTCATTTTCGGAGGAGCAGTTGGTTTTTCGGCTGTAACTTGTGCATATGGT
Organism: Thuja plicata; assembly: GCA_018584345.1. Taxonomy (NCBI): domain Eukaryota; kingdom Viridiplantae; phylum Streptophyta; class Pinopsida; order Cupressales; family Cupressaceae; genus Thuja; species Thuja plicata. Next base: position 1,034,263 of record MU223921.1, on the reverse strand, counting down.
GTCCATTTTCAGAAATCAAAACATTGTTGGAAAGGTGTTTCCAATCTAGATGAAATGGTGCTAGTCTTGATTACTAATTCAGACATTTTGTCTCTCATTTTTGGTGTTTAAGTAGAGGATTCTATTTCCTCCATCTCTGCATCTAGCATCTAGGTTTTCTTCTCATTTTTTGTGCTTTTAGTAATTGTTTATTTGTTGTATAGGGGATAGAATTATACATTGTGGGGGGGTGCTTTTTCTTTCTATCATTTAAATTTAGAAGTGACCCTTCTACTTCTGTCTTTTTCTTCTCTCAATGTCGGACCCTTTTGTGGCCCAACTAACACCACACAATTATCACGCTTGGAAAGCACACATGACCAGGCTACTCATGTCACATGGCTTATGGTCATGTATAGATGAAAACCAACCTATCCTACAAAATCCTTTTAAGGTTCTTCAGCATAGGAATAAAATGGATGAAGCCATGGGTTTGATTGCACTAAACATCTCCGATAGTCTCCTTTTTCACCTGGATGGTTTGACAACTCCTAGGGCCATTTGGGGCAAGTTTTCAGATTTTTTTGGCACAGTGAATGAGTTCCGAGCACTATAGCTTGATGCAGAGCTAACCACTTTGACTCCTACTAGCTTTCCCACTATGGATTATTTCTTGATGAAGTTCAAATCTCTGCGCTCAGTTTTGAGAGGATGTGGGAGAAACAAGACAGATAATGAGTGTATCTTCCTAATACTCTCCAAGTTGAGAGGATAGTATTAGATCTTTTCTTCTAATTTCTACTCCACCATGGATGCTTTGGGTACTAGACACACCATGACTTCATTTGAGACATTTTTTGATTGGTTGACATGGGAATAGACAAAGATCCAACAGATGGATGCTTCTGGCTCTTCTAGCCAAGCATTGTTTTCTCAGTCTTCACAGGGGAAACCAAAATAGAAAGCCAAACCAAAGAAAGATTTAGTAGGCAATGAGTATTCCTCCAAACCTACATAGAAAAATTATTCCAAACCTCCAACTAACCCTTCCAAGGGTAAATCTTCTTCAAAGTCTACTGAGTCTACCTCCAAGACTAAGAAGAAATCAGTTGAGACCTGTAGATTTTTTAGAAAGGATGGACATCCTATTTCTAGTTGCTAGAAATGTTTGGAGGCTTTAGAGGAAGCCATGCAGGAGAATCAAATTTCAGCTCCTCATTCCACATCCTCCCCTATAGGAAAAGGCCATGCTCTTACTGCACAAGCAATGACTTCTGGGTCCACTTGGATTCTTGATTCTGGTGCCTCTCACCACATGACTCACACTCAGCAGTTGGTCACCTCACTTGCTCCCTATGCTACTTCACAGATTCCTATTGGGAACTCATCTCATCTTTTATTTTTGGGTTTTGGTTCTATTGCATTAGTTGGGGGCTCTCTTTAGGATGTTCTTTTTGTCCCTGACATTTTGAAGAACCTATTTTCTATCTATCAAATTTTCACTCTGGCTCTGGTAAGACAGTTGAGTTCTCACCACATGATGTGGTTATTCAAGACTTACATGATTTTGATATGATTGTGGCTACTGGGAGTGTTGACACTGCATCCCACCTATACAGATTTGATGGATTTGAGTCTTCTACTGGCACAAGTTCCTGTCTCATAACACATGCAGATTCAGTGAGTAGGCTTTGGCATGAGCATTTGGGCCATGTCAATTATAGATATCTTCAACAAATGAGCACACAGGAACTTGTTCTTGGGCTTCCACAAATTACTTGCAATGATGGGGTTTGTCAGGGTTGTGTTCTTGGAAAACAACATAGGGATCCTTTTCCTCACGAAAAAGCTACTTGTGCCTTGGCACCATTGGAGTTGATTCATAGTGACCTCATGTCATTTCCTACTCCTTTTTCTGGTGCCAGATATGTACTTACTTTCATTGATGACTTCTCCAGGCACACATGGGTGTGCTTTTTGAAGTACAAGTCTAATGTCTTTGATTCATTTTGAGTCTTTAAGACATTTGTGGAGAAGCAATCTGGTCTTTCTATTCGCCGGATATGCACAGATAATGGGGGGAGTATGTGAACCAAGATTTCAAATATTTTTTCTCTGAACATGGTCTTTAGCATCATTTTTCAGTGCCCTACACCCCTCAGTAGAATGGTGTGGCAGAGAGAAAGAACAAAACACTTTAGGAGATGGCTAATTGTATGATACAGTCCAGGTCCATGGATTCATCTTTTTGGGTAGAGGTAGTCAATTATGCCAACTATATTCAGAATCGGATGCCTCACAAGGCAGTTCAACATATGACTCCTGAGGAGGCTTGGTCTCATGTCAAGCCTGATGTATCTTCATTCTGAGTTTTTCATAGTGAAGCATGGGCATTTGTGCCCGATGCTTAGAGGAGAGAAATGGAGCGAAAGATCCAACACCTCATTTTTGTTGGCTACTGCGAGGATGTTAAGGCATACAGGTTGTTTGACCCTGATTCTAGAGAGGTCCTATTTCGATGAGATGTCCAGTTTGATGAGCGCCTTCCTATAGTAGATACCCCACTTCCAAAGTCTACTTCACTTACCATTGCTCCCTCATCTCTTCTAGTTTATTTTCAGGATGATGAGGATGATGATCTTGGTGATCCCCATTTACCTCCACAACAAGATCCTCCACTGATGCCTAGATGGGCTTGTGTTACAGTTGATGTTGTAAGATCTCTGACTGGTGACCCTTCCACTTCCCATTGCACCCAATCTCATATTGCGGGTTCTAGTCTTCTGATTCATGCTATTTGTGGTGATCCTCAGACATTTGTGACAATGATAGGACATACTAAGTAGGATAGTGCTATGGAGGAGGAGTATTCTTCTTTGATGAAGAATCACACTTGGGATCTTTGTTCTCTTCCTAAGGGAATAAATTTAGTGTGATGCAAGTGGTTGTATCATACTAAGTTTGTTGTTGATGGTTCTATTAATAAGTACAAGGCATGTCTTGTTGTGAAGGGTTTTTTCACAAGTTGAGGGTATTGATTACAATGAGACATTTTCCCCTATCGCCAAGATGAACTCTATTTGCCTTGTCTTATCCCTCGAAGCTTCTTAGGGATGGCCCATTTTTTAGATGGATGTGAAGAGTGCATTCTTGCATGGTGATCTTATTGAGGAGATTTACAGAGAGCAGCCTCAGGGATTTATGCAGGATTCCTCCTTGGTTTGAAGACTTTGGCATTCTTTGTATGGTCTCAACTAGGCCCCTTAGGCTTGGTATGAGAAGATGGACTCATTTTTTTCTTTCTACAGGATTCACATGCAATCATTCTGATCCTATATTCTACATTCAACATCTTGAGGATGAAGTTTTGATCCTTGTGCTATATGTTGATGATCTTCTCATCATAGGTAGCTCATCTTCTATGATTTAGGATGTTCAGCGTGCATTGATGGAGCAGTTTGAGATGACTGACCTTGGTCCATTACACTTCTTTCTGGGTCTGCAGATTGTTCAGTCCCCTACTGGGATCTTTGTTTACCACCAGAAGTAAGCTCTTGATATGCTTCGACACTTTGATATGCTTGACTGCAAGCCTGCTCCCACGCCGTTTTAGTCGGGTGTTACTTTGTCTACCTCTTGCACTTCACCTTCAGTGGATCGTATATTGTATTGGCAGTTGGTTGGTAGTTTGTTATACCTGACACACACTCATCCTGATCTCTCCTTTGTAGTTGGTCTAGTCTCTTGATTCTCACATGAACCTCATGAGAGTCATTGGCAAGATGCCAAGCATATTTTGAGATACATTCAATGCACACTTATGTATGGCACTCATTACACATTAGGGGCTCCTCACAATGTTGGCTTCACTGACTCAGATTGGGCTGGTGATGTTGATGATCGGAAGTCTACTTCTAGCTTTGTTTTTTATCTTGGCTATGGTCCTATCACATGGTCGTGCAAGAAGTAGAATGCTCACACACTTTCATCTATAGAGGCTGAGTATAGTGTGGAAGTACACGCTAGTCAGGAGATTCTATGGCTTCGACAGTTGATGATTGAGTTTGGCTTTCCTCCTGATCATCCCATAGTTCTGTGGTGCGATAATCAAAGTGCTATTCACATTTCCTACAACCTGTTGGAGCATCAACACACTAAACACATTGAGCTTCATATGCATTTCATCTGTCAGTAGATTCAAGATGGTGTTCTCACTTTGGAGTACATTCACACTAACGTATAGGTTTCTAACATCTTCACCAAACCTTTTGCATCTCTGCACAATTTTCAGTTGCATTCTATGCTTGGGGTGACGGAAGCTGTCCTTAGGGGGTCTTGTTGAGGCCTTCCTTCCTTCATGTTTTTTTAGCATGTTTTTTTTATCTCTTTTTGGAGAGGGGTTTTTCCCACTGGGTTTTCTCCTTTATCTCCGGTTCATAGAGATTTCCTTGTATTGGGTACCTGATCAGGCCTTGTTGTTGGGACCCTCTTTTTTTGCTTTCATAGTTGTGCTAGGTTAGCTTACCTCCTGAGCTTCACTTAAGGGGGGGTGTTAGAGTATCTATTTATCTTCAATTATTAATTAGATCATGTTGATTTAATTATTAAGTTGTCTATGTACTCTATTTTCACTTAAGTTGTCTCTTAGGTGCATATAATTAATATTTTATATTAATTATATTGTGCAACCTAGCTTTTACCTTTTTAGGGTTTCATTGACCTTTAAGGTTGAACTTTTGTAATTATTGTTTCATTACCTTGGAATAGAATTTTCTCTCACTCTGCTAAGATTTTCCAAGTCTTTGCTTCTATCTCTCTGGTTTCCTTTCAGCAACAGGTTATTGGCATGCAGGTGTTCTTGGTGATCTGTGAAGTTGGATTTCTCAACTTCTACAGGCTTTCATTTAACCTTTTGACATGCGTGATTACTGCTAGACACCAAGATCAAAATTGTCCTAGTAATCTGCCCATAAATCTTAAATATCATCTCTATGTGGTGCGGATGCTTGGGATAGCACCTCCCTTATTTTTCTGACAGGGTCAAAATTGCTTCTGGTGTGGTGGAATTCTGCCAGCCCCAAACTCTTAAGTTCATTGTCAGCCTCATTGGCTACCGCAAGACTATAATAATAGTTCCCACAAACCATCAGGAATCAAATTGATATGACCTTTTTAAGGAAAAGAATGCATGGAGCTCCAGGATTTTCCTACAGAACTCCAAAAGAATGATCCTATCCCCATAATATCTAGGGAGTAGTTGGGGTTTCCTAGAGAAACTGGTCATCCAAATGTATGTATGCTATTGGAATTGAATGAAATAATTTTCATAAGTGCTTACTAGTTTCACCACCTCCTGTGACAACTAGTACCTGGTGTCTCGAGTAAGTGTCAAAATGTTGTGGTAAACGAACACGTTGTTTACCCAGAAAAAATTATGGAAGCTAAGTTCCCACTAGACCTGGGGATAATCTTCCCATGGTACCAACTGGCCGGGCCCATTCCCAAGAATTCCCATGTCTGCAAACCCTTAAAGGTAGGTCTCTTTTGGGCTAGTGCTCACAGTACATAGGATGTCATGTAGAATTTTGAATTCTAGAGGATTATCTTTAGCTGCATGTCTACATGGTTGGCGATGATAGCCACCCAGTTGAAGGTCTAACTATGGCTAGTGATGCAGTAGAGAAAGTAATACATCCATGCTAAAAATTCCCGGGCATGTAGCTCTCCAAAGATCCTACATAGAAATATGATTCCCAGCTGAATACATTCTTTAAAGTCCCTGTGGGGAATCTCTAGCTTCATCTTTTTATAGTCCCTCCTTGGGGACTTCAACCAGTGAGTGTTGACACGTTGCTGGGAGAGGAGGGATGCTTCCTTTAACTCCTTTATGGATGCAGACCAGGAAAGAAAAATGGCTCCCTTGAGTTGGGGGATCCCCAACCTCGAAGAAAAAGTAGTCGCATCCAGATTAATGATGGGCACTGGGTAGTGTAGTCACCGGGGATCAGCGAGAAAAACAACCTCAGTGAGGGCATTGTAGAGCGTCATCAATTAGAGTATCAGCTCGAGTGCTTGCACCAAGCAGGGAAAACTTGCACCTTTGATAATTTTGAAGGCGGCCATGTATTTCACCATATCATCTCCGGTGGTCCTCTATTGGTATATGGCTTGGACGAAGCACTACATTTCAGCCCATAGTCTGGGCTTTGTATGTATTATTTCCTATAGCTTGGCATCCACCTTGGACCCCATAAGAGTACCCTCTATTGCATATTTGGAGGCTAATGCTAGTTTGGCCAGTATCTTCTTGGCCTTAGTTTTTGTTGCCGCCCGAGTGGAGGTACTTGGAAGCTCTAGACTATCAGGAGGAGTTATCACCTCAAACATTTTGATCAGATTATCTACAACCTGCAATTCCAGAGAACCATCAATACATATTATATGATAAAATACAACTTTCTAGGAACTCCAGGGAATTCACAACCATTTTGCACCTGTTCAAAAAGTATTAGTATGCATCAAAATCCTAGAATATCAAAGTTGACAATAATTGGATTCTAACCAACGCTCGAAGGTCTAGGATATTAGTTTAGGTGAAAAAAATAGAAATAAAACCCAGGGGCTCCTCAGCACCTGGAGTCTGGAGAAACTAGCCATTGTCGACATGACCGATAGTGAGCCATACTCATATGACATGGGTCATCATGTGGCCATGCAATGGGCGGTGTAAAGGCTCTTAATGGTGACAAGTGGGCTGACATGGGGGAAATGAATCCCAGATGGGATTTTGTTTGAATGCTTGTTCATGGGAAATTAATCCCACCATTAAGATGACATGACAGAGGAGAGAGAAAGCTGCCATGGCCCGAACAGGAAGGTGCTGAGTTTGAACCATGTTGAATACCTCTCTGACAAACCCCACAATTTGATTAAACATGAGAGAGCATGGTGAGCTTGTCACAGAACTAGAAGTATATACATCAAATATACAAATTTACAAAGGGACGAAGCAAACTCATAGGCCGAAACAAAATGACCCTAAACAACGTATATAAAGCTATCTACATGCAATTTACAAGTATATAAAGAAACATTTACACTATCTTACAATGGAACAAAGGGAAGAAAACCCTCTGGTAGAGCCATCCCAAGATGAGAGGTGACAACAAGAGAAAAACCAGAAACAAAAACAAAAATAGAACAAAAAGCAAGCGAGAAAAAAGTAAGAAAACCAAAAAACAAGAAACTGGAAGGAAGAGAGTCGAAGGACCTACATGAAACATAGAGAAAATAGGTGGAAGAGCATGGGAGGCACTTTTCAAAATAGGAAGCCTTAAATGACTGCTAACACACCACCATGAACGACTGCTAATTCACTTGTTAATCTTAGAGAGAAAAATGCTCTTAACTTTGTTGAAGCACCGTAATCGCCTTTGAATCACTCTAATTTATCTGAGTGTTTTTATTGAGGTAAATGTGAAAGTGACATGTAAATTCTATTTATACCCCTAGGGTAAAACATCCCACTTTCCTTCCGCAAACTCTAGAAAAGGAAAACCTTCAGACTTTAGGCCCAGGGATTCCATGTAACCATATCCTCCAGCAAAGAAGACATGATGGCAGAGAATCCCAGAGTCTAGGGTCCAGCCAAATCAAAAGGAAAATACACTCCAGGACTGGGTCTCAGAGGAAAGAAGAAAAAAAATCAAAAGAGAATGACCCTCACGAAAGAAAATTCTGGAGGGGAACAAAAGGAAACAAAAAGAAACCAAGGAAAAAGTAAAAGAAAAAAAATGGGGACCCAACATTTTTCCCACAAAATGTAGGGACGGGTATGCAGGGCATAACACATCGGAACTAACCATTATGTTTTAGCTTGAGCCTGGTAGCAATGTGACAAATTTATTTGAATATTTTCTCTTCCCCTTTGTGTCATCCTCAGCATCGTCACTTCTCCCATTGGTAGATGCTAGACTCAATCCTTTCCTCATTTTCCCTTTTAGTATTTTTCACACCTCTCTTTCATCAATATTGAAACAAATATTCTCAAAAACCTCAGCACCAACTGTGAATTACCCTAAAATATACAATCCTAAACACCAAAAACACTACTAGTCACAATCCCTGCTAAATTATGAATCAGGAAATCACCTTTCTAAAAACTTACTGCTGGAAAATTCAACTTCACTCAGAAAATACTGAGCTCTCTATAAAAACTTCTTAGCTCTCAGAAATCAGAAGCTAGTAAGAATGCAATGACAACAAATATGCATAGTTATAACTAAGAAATCAATGCCGATGTCTCTTCGAACTTGTAAACTTATAATTCAATCACTTCTGCCATGAGTTTATGCACTGGGACATCAATTTCTGGTTCTAGCCATGGCATTCAAACTAACAAGTAATTAATTTTTGATGAGTGATTTTTCTTATAGAAACTTTCTAGCAAGTGTCCATGATGGCATCAAAGAAAATTCATCTTTTTACCTTGATTTTACTTCTAGCGACCTAGCGACTGTGTGATCTCCTTGCGACTCTAGTTTTTTACTGAGACTTAGCGACTACCATTGGATCAAACTTTAGATCAATGGTTGTCTCCATGTTGCTTAATCTTTTAGTTCTTAACCCTTCTTCTTACAGAGAAAATACGGCTAAGCCTTCACTTAAGTTTTCTTCTACCTCTGGTTACATCTGGAGACTTGCCGACTGATGCATCTTTATGTCACTAAACCAAATCCCTAACTCATGATTTATCCAAAGACCTCATGACAAATGCCTTCAGTCTCTTTATCGCTTAATTATTTTATCTTCATAATTTCCATCTGGAGACTACGTGACTGCCATTGATCTCCATTTCCTTTGTATCCAACAGTTGTCGCTAAGTCTCCTGATCTTCATATCAAACCCTAATCCTTCTCGAGACTTAGCGAATGATGAACATGTGTCTTACTTTTCTTTTGTCTCCTAACCGTCAGATATTGTTTGACTTTTCAACTTTATACAGTGACCATGCGACTACCATTGATTTGGCTTTCATCATGTGGTTGTCACTGAATCACTTGATTATTAAATTAACTCATCTTTTTATTTCTACTTCGTGATAACTCTATTATTCAAACTAACATCTAACCCAAGTTTGTTTAGAGACTTGGTGGCTGTTGAAACTCCATGTCGCTTGATAATTTCCAAACTACAGGGTTAATCCAGAGACTTCCCGACTGCCGTTAGATTTAAACTCTAATTAATGGTTATCACTGAATCTCTTGATCTTTTACTTAACTCACATTTTATTCTGAGACTTGGTGACAATAGTGAAACCTGAACCTTTTGACTTCACTCATAACCATGGGTCACATTTGGAGATAATGCGACTAAGTAAACTCAAAGTCACCATAAGAAATCACTAACCTTGATCTCATTAAGAGATAACTCGACTACTGTTAGTTCATATCTAAGATGAACGGTTTGCGCCAAGTCTCTTGATCTTATGAATTATATACTCTTTATCAAGAGAAAATGTGACCAATGTGTTTCACCAAGTCTCCAGATTAGATGGATTATTCACTTTCCTTGATGAGACTAAGCGACTAAATATTTAGCACATGCAAATAATTTTAGACTTAAGTCATAAAAAGGTAAAATGAAAATAGAACCTGTCTGATAAATTTAGGGTTTTTTTGCATTTTCAAATAGAAATGACCCTAGGGCTTAGGATTTTTGACATTTTTGACTATTTTAAGGGCTTAAAACATTACTTGCAAAGGTATGTAAACAATTTTAAATATGATTTTCAACCTTTTGAGCATAAACATGATAGGAAACTTCAAAATTTTACAAGGCAAACTCAAAAATAGGAAATACAACCAACACATAGCTTCTTGAAATCTTTCTCAACCTCCAGATCACCAATCTCTAAAATCTTGCAGTGTATGTATGCTCACATGTCTTCGACGATAAAAACCCTAGCTAGTATTCTTGACAATGCTCCAGCATTGTCAGCTTGTGAGGCAACTTCTGGACATATCTTATAATGTGATTCCTCACATGTACTATTCTTGATAAGTTTGATCTTGTTCTTCTTAATAGTATTCAAATTAGTTGTTCTTAATGTGGTCACCATTATTTCTGACAATGGGTCTTTCCCTTAAATGATAAACAAAGTTCTTGGTTTATGCTTGGTACTTACTTTAACCTCTGTAGCTGTAAATGATCTTCTTGGAGTGCTGTGAACTTGGTTGGAGTCACTCTGCAATGTTGTCACTTCTTGATCTGGTTTTTCTCTGGTTGCTTTTGCTCAAATCGCTGGTGAGAAATTAAACCCTTCCATCATCTATTTATAGAATTTTCCCTAGGTCGATTCATTAATGCTCAACCACTCCTCAGTTTGTGAAGACAGATTCATTGGTTGAAACACTAACTTCTCTTTTGGAAACAACGTGATGCTCTAGGTAGTCTTTTAAACTTTCTTCATTTAGCGATGGGTTTCGGTGTTTGGAAAAGACAACTTTGTCAACTCACATGATTACCGATAGATCTCGGTTTACATTAGCAACTTTATCTTTTACCTGTTAACTGACAATTCTCAATAAGTGTAGACAACTCAACTTTGAATGTATACTGATGCATTCCGGTATGTATTGACTGATGAAATAGTTTTCACAGAATCATAGCAAGTAATACCATAGTGCATCTATAATCATACTAATTTGGTGTTTCAACTATTTATAATGAAACTGATGCAAAATATAGTTTGGTGTAATGCAGTTCTATACTTACCTGTTCTTCTTAGATGGGGGTGGTGATGTCACCAAATCCATTGGATAGGGTGTCACCATTTCCATTACTTGGTCTAGCTTCATCAGTGTTTGTATCTTTCCTCCACATTTTGTTTCTCGTCTTCCTAATGTCTTCAATGGTGTTTCCATTGGCAAAGGTGTTGGTCTTTGTCATTTAGTCTCTACAGTCTTTCTTGAGATGACCAACTTTATGACAATGTAGAATGCCATTTCAGGGTTAGTCCAGCCTCTAGGCTTTCTTGTCCACTGTCTCATATATTTTTCAGCAATGTGACCAAATCTTCCACATGTTGTATGATTTTCCCAAGTTTTGTACTCCCATACATATTGGTCACTGACTCTCTTCGGTTGATAGGAAGATTCTTGACCTTTAGGCTTCCATGCTTTCTTTTTCTTTTTCCAGCATTCAAGAGTTGTGTGCCCATGCATTTTGCAAGTAGAATAGTATTTTTCCATGTAGGTTTCCTTCTTTGGTATTGTCACCTTATATTTACATTCATATGCTTTATGACCTTTCTTGTTACATTTATAACAAGTTCCTATGAATGAAGATGTAGATTTACGAATACCTTTCATTTTTCTCTTGCAAACATTTGATGTGTGGCCTTGCTTTCCATTGTGACTGCATGTCAACTTTATTGGTCTTGCATTTGCATATACATTCTTTGGATCATCTTGATTAGGTGATTCTCCATTCTCAGTATAGCCTAGCCTGGTGTTGTTATTGGCTCTCCTTTGTCAATCAAGAAAATCATCTATTCTTGTATTGCTTTCTTCAAGTCTTTTAATTATCTCATTATGCTGCTACTGAATTCTTACTTCTTGTTTCAGATTTTCATTTTGTTCCCTTAACTCACCGATAGCTCCTATTTTTTCAACAAGTTTAACATTCATTCAATTTTTCTCTTGACTCATAAGAATAATTTGATTTGTAATCTCATGGTGATGTTCTGTAAGTCTCTGTATTTCTAACTCTTTTTCTTGTAGCTTTTCAGTAATCTTCCTTCTATCATCATAACTAGTGTTCTCTCTTGTTCAGCTTGTCTATCATTGTTCATGACATCAATCACATCTGTGTCTCTTGACTGATTTGAAAAGATTTCACTTGTCCAGCCAGATGTTGATTGATTTCATTAAGCTTCTGATGTCTCTGATGCTTTGTTCATAGTTGATCCTAACGACTCAAATAGATTTGGTATCTCTTCTTCATGGTAATTAGTTTCATTACAGCGAGATGCCATAATCTTTCTTTCATCTAACAGTCGTCTCATCTTGATTCTAGCTTCTTTATACTACTCATAGAAGATCTAAATTTATAGCTTCTGATTCTCAATACTTTTGTCAAGTTTGTACTTCTCCATTGTATGATCTTTTCTCTTATGTCTTTAAGATTTCCAAATAAGAGTTCTATCTCTGATACCAATTTTTGGAAATAATGGGAAGTGTGTACTGAGAGGGAAGGGGTGAATCAATACCTATAAAACTTTTATCTCTTTTAACCTTTATCCATTGTGTAATCAATTGCATAACCAACCATTTGTTCTATATTATCTTTATGTAAGATATATCAATTCATAAACTTAATCAAACATGTAAACATTCATAGAAACATTCATGAAAGTAATTTACTCATAACACAAGATATGGCAACATAGAAAACCCCTGTTAGAAGTTAAAAACTGTGATGGGGATGATACCCACAAGAACCTCACTATTTGCAAAATGGAAGGGGCCAGTTAAGGCTTACAATTTGATCACTTCTGATGATCTACCCTGTTAGGAGTATTATGTGGAGACTAGTTAAGGTCTACTCTATTAAGAGCTCTAGCAACACTGTTTAGTGTGGACTCAGTTAAGAGATTTACAATAGGATTGTTAAATCCACCTCCCTTGAAAGGATTTCTTCTATTTGCTACACTTGTTAGAATGCAGACAAAAATACTTATTGACTTGAGTGTCTGCAATCTAAAAATTACTGATTATAGATCCATTACAATTCACGTGTATAATTTTATCACCTAATGTGATTGATTAATACCTCTGTTGCTCGGTAGCCTCTGTTCTTGGTTCTTGATAACCACTTTCATGTTTTGATGTTCTGCTTCTTTAAACTCTCAATCTGATCCATATATGTGCTTGTAGACTACATTCATCCTCTCATACATAATAAAGAATGATTACGACATCTATTTATAAGATAGATTGACCTAATGTAGTTTCACGTATAAAATAACTAACTCTATGATCAAAGGTTTACAACTTGACCTTCATCTCCTAGTTTGCATGTTCTTAATCAGTTATACTGATTAAAATAATTGAAATAATGTTGCTTGTCCCTTAAGTAATTGTCTTAAAAAAAATCAAGACTCTATAAATAGAATACAGTTGTTTTATCTGATGTGGAAGTTAGATCCACTTTTTTCAGGATGTAACTGAATTTCGGTGTTTGATGCTCGATTTTCTCTTAAATTAGTTTGACTGTCTTTTGGTTTTCCTGGTTCAACTGTCTGTTAGGTTGCCCTATTTCTATTCTATCAGTTTTAATTGTGTTCTTCTCGTTGGGTTCCACTGTTGGTTTACTCCTGTCAGGTTCCACTTTATCATCTTCTGTTTGTACTCTCGGTTTACACTGCAAAAATTTGCTGTTGATTTTATCCTTGCTTAGCATTTTTCAGTTTGAACTGAAAACCTGACTTTCGGTGTAGTGTAACCAATGGATTGAATAACTTGTTTTCTCATTGCATACTAATGGAAAAACTTTATGTTTGTCAATATTGATATGGGTTTAATAGCTCTAGTTTTTTATTGGGTTTTTTCACTGCTCTTTATATGCCATTCTTCTAGACCTAATGGGTAGTTTACATAAGGGTTTGGGGCATCTCGTGCTTAATCTAATTAGAACAATATACTCCTAATACTTCAAATATAAGTTCTAGAATGAGGTAAATATGTATTCAAATTATTAGTGATAAAAAGTTATAATTATCTAATGATATGATATTTAAAATTATCAAATTTAATCATAATCAATGTATAATACATAAATCAGAGAAATTTATATTAATGATATTTTAGCTTCAAATATTTCAATATTTAACTAGTTGAGCTAATTGAAACCATAGTCTCATGTATTATTCTTTCATATGTAACCATCTCTCATTTCATCTAAAATATTTTGATCTTTGAGCATGTTATAATGTTATAGTATATTTGTTTACCCTTTATAAAACTTAGGTATTTCCTACGTTGTTTCTATAATGTTATAAGAAAATACAACTATTTAAATTTTTTTTATTATTATGCTATAATCAAATGCAATTTAACCAAATTATTTTTATAATTTGGTCAAAAAAATTAAAACATATAAACATTTGTATTTATATGTTAAACAACCTTAGACATCCCATTAAGCTGAATTTCTCTTTTTGGATTTATACTTTCCTTGAGGAGTCCATTTCTAAAATTTTTGGCTCTTGAAAACCCTGGTCTTTTAGGCTTTGATCCTTTTCCTCTTCCAACACAATCTAGATCTCACCCTTTTCCTTAATCCCAAGCCATAGGTTGTTAACTAGTACATCATTATCAAAACTTAAGCCTCAAATTACCCACCTTAGCTATAATATTTTGGTCAAGCACTTTGGCCCTCATTGCAAAACCTACCCAAAATATTTTCTTCTGTGTCCCTAGTTCCCATGATACCCAAATTATTATTTTTGATATCTCGCATAACAACTCAAAAGGAAATATTGTAAGATTTTCTCATTAGTAAAATATATCTATTATCCTAGATACAAATCTTGGCTCTAGTTATTTTTCATGTTTTAACACTACCTCAACCTCCAACTTTGATTCTCATATCTCTACTAGTTTCCAACAAGAAGTTGAGTCCACTTTTTGGCCATAAAGTGGAACTTTTTTCCCTGTTTTTCAAAATTCATCACAATTGACCTAAAAATATGAAGCACTTAAAGATTGAATCTTTAAAAAAGTTAGGAATAGAAGGTGTAGTACTCAAAGTCTAGTTTCTAAATATGTAATTTATAAAAATACCTTGGGATCCAAATAAATTTTAACCAGGTGTTTCCAAAAACCACGATTTGAAAGTCACCTTTTTAGGACCTTCCATGCTCGTATACGAAAACCATAATTTGACCTAAGCACTATTATACTTTATAATCCTTTTTGGATATGATTTGTAAGATGCTCAAGATGGATGAGCATTTTTTTTAAAATCAATATTTTTCTACTTTTTTTTTATTGGTTGTAATTTTTATTTTGAAAATCCCTAATGTATAACAAGCATAAGTTGACCTAAAATTATCTTTTCCCAATTTTTCTTTTTTTTCAAAGTGAAAAGAACTGTGTGTATTTTGATGTCATGTAGTCATAATGCGGGCACCTGAATAATGGAGGAGCAATGAGCATTGAGATATGTTGTGCACCTTTTGGAATATGGATTTGAGGAACTAGTAAAAGCGGTTTGTATGATGCCTCCCCTCCCTCTTTCATAATTCATGTTTTCCTCATACCCTGGGATGAGTTCTAGTTTAGGAAATTTTCAGTCTTATTATTTGTTTTGTAGGAGGTGAAATAAAAAACTCAAGAGATTATCTGATTAGGGTTTCAAGGTATTGTTGAAAAATAGATATGGGAATCATTATATATGCCTTTCTTTGGTCTCACTTTAGATGAAATGGAGAGTATTTTGGAGAGAGAGGGATCATTTGAAATATGGAGCGTGAGGATTTTAGGAGGAATTTCAATGCATTCAATGACAATTAAAAATAGGGAAGAGAAAATGTTTGGAAGATGGGTGGAAAATCAATATAGAGCAGCGTTTGAGACTATTATAGAAGGTCATTTGGGAAGTGAGATATTGACTCATGAATTATTCTTAAGAATTGCTAAAAGAGTTTCTATTCAGTTTGAAGAGTATGTCTGGAAAGAAATAGAGCTGGTTGTTGCTCTTCTCATTAAAGAAAAGAGAACATAATAAATCCTATTCATAAAGAGATTTATGTTCCCTCTATCTCATTAGTTTTCTATATATAATATAATTACATAATAATTTTATAATAAATGACTTCGAAATGAATAAATCATAGTGTGCATTTTTTTGGTATTATATCTATATATTATGTATTATATTTTTCTCTCTAAGGACGTATTTAATTTGTATTGTTATTATAAATATTTGATTCAAGTTAATACTATTATTTAGATGATAAATATTTTTTTCTTCCCTTATTAATGGATTTAGGGGGGTTGAGACCCTTAAGACAATATAAGAAACAAATTTTAAACCACATTAATCTTGATAAGCAAAGCTAAAATTTGACAATGCTTTATAAGGAAATTTGATTCCTTTTTCATGCTAGATGTGTAATTCAAGATTGGAAGGGCGCCATTGAATGTAAATTACCATAATTTCTTAACTATGACATTAAAAATGAAGTGAAAATATAAGCTCTCCTCCTAAGGCTGCAAATATGCTCAACTGAAAATACAAGCTCTCCTCCTAAGGCTACAAATATGCTCAAAGTTTAGTAAGATGGAGGTCAGATAGAGGGAGGCTCCACCTTGGAAATAAATGTAGTAATATGCAAAGGCCTCCAAGGATATAAAAATTTAATTTAATTATTTCTACAATTAAAAATGAACTATTGAATATGAAGATTCTATTCCCAACCATGTATATAGGAAGATAACTGATAGTGGATCAATTGTATAATATAGCTACTAGTAGAGTTTAAGAATTAAAGTGTGAATTACCAAAGCATAACTGTTTTGGGGTGGTGAAGGATGATAGACAAGACACATAAATTATTATTTTGTGTGTGTCAATATGAGGAACACTAAATTAACTAGGGTCAATACAAAGAAGAAACATAAAGCAATCACTCATTTATTAAGACTACTAGGTAAACTAGATAGAATACATCTGCATTACAAATATTCTTAGACAAAAAAAATTAATCAATTTTGTTAATATTAAAATATGAAACTTAATATTCTCCTACATTGTTATGTAATTTTATATTCTATCATTCATTTAGTAATTTTCTCAAAACTTATAGTAATCTTATTTGGAATGTTATAATTAATAATATTCACATTTTGTATTAACCATAAAAAGTATAAAACAATAATATACTCCTAGTAGGTCACCCAACGCCTGGATGACTTACACTAAATTTCAAGATGGTTCCTCAAAAGAGAACCCAATTCATTCAGGTGGGAATGACATAATTAGAGATGTTAAAAGTAATTTGGTCGGCTAACCCAAGAATCTAAACTCAATTTTTTTTGAGGTGGTAGGAGATTTTAATGGTATTTTTATCACTAAAGAAAAAGGGAAATTTCATAATATCATCATTGAAAGAAACTTCTAAAATGTAATCATGATGTTTCATGGAAAATCATCCCTAGTCAAGGCTATAAAAGATCTCATTTCTAAATGCCACTACATATTGTCCTCTATGGAACATGTTATATTCATTCACATCCTCGAGGAGGGAAAAAAATTAAATTCACTCACACCCTCAAGGAGGGGAATAATTCAACTAACATACTTGAAAATCTTGGTCCCTTTAACACTTCTCTAAAAATGTGGGTATTAGGGTACACATATCTCCTAGGGGATATTTGTACCATTATCCAAGATGAACAAATCAATTATAAAACCTAAATATTCACATGCTTCCCCATTAATGAGTTGTGTCTAGTATAAAATGAGGAAAATTAGAGCATCCATTGGCTTCTGGCCCATCTACACATTGATAGAAAGAAAAATCATAGGATTTTAAAGCCTTGGTAGGAATGGATACTAGGGATGGTAATTTGACATTGATTATTTATGATGAGAGGGTTTGTCTCAGTTCTAATGAATTGGCTAATAGGCTATATAATTGTGATAATCTAGATGGTGAAATAAAGGAACTTAGAGTTATGGTGAGCTCCAAAGAGAAAGAGAAGGAAATAATGTATGTTATTGTAGGTATGAAGAGTAATCAAGAGGAACTAAAAATATATATTTGTGAGGTAGTTTCCAATACTAAGGAAATGGTGTGCATGATGGTGAAATACATGTTATAGGTTCTCGAAGAGGAGTTAGAATACCATCGTGTGAAGAGGAAAAGAAGGGAGGTTGTGTTAGGTTCCTTTTAGGAGTCTCAAGGTAATTTTTCCTCTACAACAGATAAAGATAAAATAGGATCTTTTCTTTAATATTTAAAAGACTTAAATCGGAAGTGGAAATCCATTAAGAGCCCAACCTTGTCTTATCTTGGGACACACTATGTTAAGGGAACCTTGATGAAAAAACCAAAATTCCACTCATAGCCTGGGACACTGTGCAACACCAAGGATAATGGTGGAGTTGGCCTGCATAGTTTATATGAGAGGAACATTAGTCTAGTCGCTAAATTGTCGTGGAAATTATATGAGAAACACAATTAATTATGGGCTTCAATTGTCAGATAAAAATACTTGGATAATGATGATCAAACCCGAATCTTTACAATTAGAAATCCTCCCATGGGATCGACCATGTGGAATTTTTTTATCACTTTTAGGAAGGTGATTCTACCCCATCTATCTTGACTAATTAACTCGGGTACTAAGGCTTCCTTTTGGCTAGATTCTTCAAATGGGTTTCCTTCTATGGAAAATTATCCTAATGTAGATCAACCTAGAATTGTCTTGGAAAGTGCATGGGGTCATAAAGTTACAAACTACTTCTCAATAGTAAATTCAGGAGGCTTTACGAAGGAAGATTAGAAAGGCGTTTCTACCTTACCCATACCACAAGTTCAAAAAGATAGCTTGCACCATATTCTAGATCAACGTCCTATTTGTTTCTCGGAGGAAGATGATAGACTTATCGAGACCCAATCATCGAGTGGTCTTTATTATGTTAGAGAAGGCTATTTGTCTCTAACCAATCTTTCTAGCTCAGTGATTATCATCCATTTTAAATTTTGTTGGCACACAACAATTTTTACCAAGGCAAGATCCTTCCTATGGTTAGTTCTATATAATAAGATACTATCCACTGAGCATCTTCAGAGGCTAGGAATTGAAGATAGATTTCCCTATGGCCCCGTTTGTTTGCAGGAATTGGAATTGAGTGAAAACCTTATTATCACAAAACCAGGTTTTGAAATCCTGGTTTTGCATCTTGGGGAATTGGAATTTGACTCAAAACCTTATTATAT
>MU223921.1:981841-1015222 GCA_018584345.1 Thuja plicata | reverse complement strand
TTTACTTGACAAATCCAGAATTGCAATTTAGAGAAACAAACAGCGGATTTGCAAAAACGAGAAGTGTCACTCCCAAAACCGGGAAGTGTCACTTCCAATTCCTGCAAACAAACGGGGCCTATGTTCTTTTTGGGAAAGTTCAAGAGGATACTAATTATTTACTTCTTGCATGTGACTTTTTATATGAAATTTGGAGTTAGATTCTCAACAGATTAAACCGGCTGGGCCCCCTTCCTCCCACCTTACACCTTCTTCTTGAACAATAGTCTTTATTGTATTCAGGCTCATTTTTTGCAAAAATATGGAGAGTTATCCTAGCAGCGGTGGTGTGGAGTATTTGGTGGGAAACAAATAAGTGGATTTTTCCCAAGTGATAAAAGCATGGCTGTATCAGTTTGCCAAATCAGAGAGAAATCAATATCAGAAATGTTCAATGCATTTGTTAGCAAAAGCAAAAATATATCCTCTACATTCACCTCACAAGATTAAAAAATCCTAAACTCTTGGCCTCTGATTTAGATTCCATTGAAGGGTGTGTTTATTGGGAAGATGAAGAAGCAGAACATTAGGAAAATGTCAAGTAGGAACCTCCAGATGAGAAGTTCATTAAAATGAACTTTGATGGAGCATGTAAGGGTAATCCTGGAGTTTTAGGCGCTGGAGTGATTTTCAGATATCATCATGCACGTATCATCCGGGCAGCTTCTTTTAGAATTCCATGGGGAACTAAAACTCTTCTAGATACTAGGGCTCTATTACTGGGTTCTTAGATGGCTTTGGTTATGGGCATCAAAACGATCCATTTCTATAGGGACTCTTAGTTAATCACTTCCGCTCTCTTGTCTAACAATGCTATCAGTTGGGAAATCAAGTATATGGTCTGGAGTATAAAAATTACTCATCCTATTTGAGGAGTTCAAAATATCTCACTGCTACATGGAAGCCAACATGGTGGAAGATTGGCTAGAAAACCAAGGCATGCTATAATAGAGGGATCAATTGTGTGGAGCCAAAGCCGAATGCTATTATTGCTCTTGGGAAGCTCGAAGTCCAAGGACTTCTACAAAAATGAACTCCCTCATTCCTCATAGATGATGTTGGAGACCGAACGAGATAAAGAGTCTCTCAGACATAGAATGGGAAGGAGAAGAACATGCAGGAGCTGAGCGAGAGGGCATAGTAGTTTCTTTGGTCACTGGGTGGATGCTCCACCAGCTTTAACTGGGTCAGGTGTTTTACCGTTGGGGATTTTCCAGCTAGGTGCTCCGGTTAATCATTTGTGGAATGAAAAATTGGGACCATGCTACAAGTCATAGCCTCAGCTCTACTAATTGGCAGACTGGGAGTAGATTGATGGGGTTTTGGTGAAGATCGTGACAAATTTGGAGGTCATTTTGGAGGTTTTTTTACTTTGGGAGTATATTTTTCCTCCTTTGCCAAATATGGTGGCCCCTGGTTGGTTATGTTGTTGGAGGGAGACATTGTTACTCACCCTATGATCTGATAGAAATGGGGTGTTCAATTCTCGAGCTAGAGGCATTTGGTGGTTTTGAGAGAGGCGAGATTTTTGTGTTCTTTATGGTGACATATCTTGGTATTGAGATGTTTATTTGATTCTTTATTGTATATCTTTTCCTAGGAATGGGGTTTTCTTGCTGCTTCTTTTCTCTTGGACTCTTCGGAAGAAGATTTTATAAATAAATTATAATGGCTTTGCCATTTTTGCTAAAAAAAAACCACCCGAATCTTGTAGTCATTGGGTCTATTGGGGGTAGTTTTTTTTGATGATTTAATTTTGTCTATTTTTGTTTTCTTATATTGATATATGGGATTAGCTCGGGTGTTTTATTGGGTTTTGTCACTCCTCTTTAGATGTCATTCATCTACCTAATGGGTAGTTTACATAAGGGTTTGGGACCTCTCGTGCTTAATCTAGTTTGAACAATATACTCCTAACACTTCAAATATAAGTTCTACAATGAGGTAAATATCTATTCAATTTATTAGTGGCAACATATTATAATTATGCAATCATATGGTATTTAAAATTATCAATTTTAATCTTAATCAATGTATAATACATAAATTAGAGAAATTTATATTAATGATACTTTAGCTTCAAGTATTTCTATATTTAACTAGTTGATCTAAGTGAAAGCTTTGTCTCATATATTACTCTTTTATATGTAACCATCTCCATTTCATCTAAAATATTTTGAGCTTTGAGCATGTTAGAAAATTATAGTCTATTTGTCCGCCGTTTATAACATTTACGAATTGCCTGTCATTTCTATAATGTTGTAAGAAAAAAAAATTTAAATATTTTTCTGAATTTATTATGCTATAATAAAATGAAATTTAACCAAATTATTGTTAGAATTTGGTCAAAAAAATTAAAATATATAAAAATTTGGATTTATATGTCAAACCACTTTAGACATCCCATTAAGCGAAATTTCTCTTTTTGGATTTATACTTTCCTTGAGGAGTCCATTTCTAAATTATTTTCTCTTGGAAACCCTGGTCTATTAGGCCTTGATCCTTTGCCTCTTCCAACACAATCTACATCTCACCCCTTTACTTAATCCCAAGCCCTAGGTTGTCCCCAATTCCCATAGAACCCAAATTATTATTGTTGACATCTCCCATAACAAATCAAAAGGAAATATTGTCATATTTTCTCATTATTGAAATATATCTATTATCCTAGATGCAAACCTTGGATCTAGTTATTTTTCAGGTTTTGACAATACCTCAACCTACAACTTTGATTCTCCTATCTCTACTAAATCCAACAAGAAGTTCAGTCCACTTTTTAGCCATAAAGTAGAAAGTTTTTTCCCATTTTTCAAAATTCATCACAATTGACTTAAAACTTTGAAGCACCTAAAGATTGAATCTTTAAAAAAGTAAGGAATAGAAAGTGTATTACTCAAAGTCTAGTTTCCAAATATGTAATTTATAATAATACCTAGTTATACAAATTAATTTTAACCAAGTGTTTCTAAATACCACTATTTGAAAGTCACCTTTTTAGGACCTTCCATGCTCATATACGAAAATCATAATTTGACGTAAACATGTGTCTTTTTCCCAATCCTTTTGGGATATGATTGATAAGAAGCTCCAGATTGATGAGCTTTTAAAAAAAATTGAGTATTTTTTCTATTTTTTTAAAGCTTGTACTTTTTTATTTTGAAAATCCCTAATATTAGACAAGCATAAGTTGACCTAAACTCATCATTTTGTAAATTTTATTTTTTTCAAAGTGAAAAGAATTGTTTGTATTTCCATGTCATATAGTGCTTTTTTCAAAAAAGGTGGAAAAAATTAAAGTTATTAAGAAAATAAGGAAACCTATTATTTTACACTTATTATTAGAAATTATTTTGAAATTCTAAAATTTATTCAAATTAAATATATATACATATATATGAAATCTACACAATTGAATCTATAATGGGGTTTTATTTTGTGAAAAGATTCTATAGAAAATATCTAACACCAAAAGTGAGTTTCACGTAAAAAACTTCCACTAGAAGTAGACTAAACTTCTTGCACTTACCCCACTCCTCCCTAAGGTACTCTTCTTTGGATTCTATTCATTTGGTTTATTTTATGAATTGGGAAGAGGTTCCTATATTCAAGCATATGAAAATCTAATGTATCTTATACCTCAAATTACAAGATTAAATGGAGTTGATACACAAGGAAGTGAACGTACAATAAGATCTTTCAAAGCGGTAGATGACCCAATTAGATGAGGTCAAGAAGAATATCTAAACTTAAGAGACTCTAGTGGTAAAAATTTTGAAAGATAGGCAAGAGGAGTCCTCCATTAATGAGCTTGAGAGAAGGCTAAGAAGATGACTAAAATTTTGAAAATTTAAGAATGATACAACTAGAGATATTAGAAACTAAAATAAAAGTGGGCATGGAGAATAATAATCATATTTATGAGGAGTTTTTAAATTTATAGAAGAATCTGAAATTACTAATGAATAAAATTCATGTAAATATTAAGTATTGTAGGGAATCAATGAATAATACAACTATTATTTGAATATTTCAATTCAACCTATTAGGAGGGAAGGAAAAAATAATGAAAAGGAAAGGAATGGTTTTGGTCATGGACACTCACAATGAAATCATCAAATAATAAAATAAATGATACATACTCCAACCTAATTATGTTAGGTGGATGTTGTCATTGGTTCTTTGGCTTTGGTCAGAGGGGTTTCTTTTGAATATTATCTAAAGTTTCTACAGAAAGAACGATATACTAATCGTGCTAGAGAACCTAGGGATGGAGCCCTTCATTTGGTTGTGAAAGGTATTTTAATGGTTGATAGGGTTGTTTACGAAAGTTCAGGATTAAGTTTAAATTTTTTAGGAGAATTTGTATGGTTTTTGGTCTAGGTGACTTTTGTAATGTCCTAATGGACAAAATAGGCTAAAACATAGTTTTAGCAACCAGGATGCTTAAATGAAAATTTTTGGGGTTTATTTGGTCTTATAACATGGTGTTTGATCTTTTGGTGTCCAATAATGGAGATAGAACAGTGAAAGATCAAAAATTGTAAAAAGTGCTTGAGCAACATTTGCAACTTTCAAATGTTGCTCGACAACGTTTTCCTAAAAAGTTGCTTTGTGACCAAATGCAGTGATGTGTTGGTTTGAGTGGTTTTCTAAGGTAGAAGGAATTTATTTAAGGACTTCTATGTCATTGTAATGAGGTTGGACTTTTTCTGGTTACAAGTTTTAAGAAATAGAAGAATTGTAGTTATTGTATTGACACAGTTATTGTAGTTTTCAATAATAAGCATTGTGGATGAATTGAATTAGATTCTTTTCCAATGTGATTAGATTATTAGAATAGTTTCATAGTGTAGTGTGGAGTGGTTTAGTTTTTATCTTTTTTTTTGAGGTTGTGTGTAAATTATTCTTCCTTCTTTGTGTTCTCTAGACCAGGTTGGACTGTAAATAGAAATATGGCTCCTTAGGGATTTCCAACTGTGTCAGAGAACTATTCCTAAGAGGAATGAAAGAGGACTAATTTTACAATAGTTTTCTTTTTGTTTTAGATAAAAAAAAGTTGTAATGGTAGATTTTGAGCTCTTTCCCTAGTCGAGCTTGGAAATAGCCCGACTAGGGATGTTACAGGAATAGAAAGTTACATTTGCAGGGTTGGATTAGATAGTGAGATCCAATGCATGAAAGATGGTATTTGCAAGTTCAAAAGACCTATGAGTAATGGTGAAGGCCAATGAATCCATCTGGTTTTGTAGATTTTTGCAACAACTGTTACTACTAGCCATATTTTTAAGGACTCAATCTCTAAGAGTTTTGAAGTATTGTATGGATGACTTGAGGACACCATACCCTAGAAATATTTTAAGTTTTTAAAAATGGTATTTGGATCCAAGATCATTTTTTGGTCTTGTTTGCAAAGTTTAAGTGTTATTTTCATTTAGGAGCTTGATTAGGGCTACAAAAAATCACTAGCCCTACTCCTATAAATAAGGAAATCGATTAATGGATGGATGAATTATGGTTATAAACCTTCAAAAATAGATTCATTAGGCAGAATTTAGTGTGATCACAACCCTGCAAAGTGTCTGCGTGAGACTATGATTGGTTTGGTCGAATCTACCCTAGTAGGTTCAGTGAAGCAAGAATTCATTATTGGTAAAGAGGTTCTTGAAATAAATGGTAAGTTAACCAAGTTTTCTAACCTTAGGATAGGGTTTGAGAAGATAAACCCTATTAGGTCTAGAGTAGAGACCTAGGAGTGAGTCAAGCAAACCTAGTGAAATAATCTCCCTATCATATTGGTATGAGAGCCCTAAAAGGTTTGGGCTAGGAAGGTATATGAGAAACCTTAAATTTGTGGGTGAATCAACCATGGTGACCAATGTCGAGTTGGATAAGAAAATAGATGAATGGGAGGAGGAGAATAGAATCCTAAGAGAACAACTTGCAGAGATGGAAACTAAGCTTGATGAAGTGCAATATAGGATAGGAGAGGTGAGTGAGAAGGTGAAAGAGACAGAAGAAAAGAGAAAGTTAGTGACAATAGATGATGAACTTCCAGAGCCTGATACAGTACTACAAAAGAGCCATTCCTTAGGTCCCTAGAAACCATGGGTAGAAAATCAATGGAAGGTTTACCCTTATTTAGTGGAAAATGGAACCAGAGGTGGTAATGGAGTGGATAAAGGGTTTAGAAAATCACTTTGAGTGTGAAAATGTGAAAGAGGATCAAAAGTTAAAAGTAGCCAAGACTATATTGAGAGGGACTGCAATCACATGGTGGAAGTTTGTGTAGGATGGAAGATTAAAGGAAGGAAAGAAAAAAATATCCATTTGGAAAGGTATGGTTTCAAATATTAGGGACACTTACATCCCTAAGGACTATGAGATGAAACTCCATAAGAAGAGGCATAATCTAAGACAAAAAGATCCAGAGGTAAGTGCCTATACAGAGGAGTTTTATAAATTATGCCTAAGGTCTAAGGTGACAAAGGATGAAAATATTAAAGTGGATTGGTACATAAATGGGTTAAGATGGAGTATCCAAGAGTAAATAAGTCTCTTGACACCTACCACTATACAAATGTGTTATCAACTAGATCTTAAAGTTGAGGAGAAGAGAAAGAAAAATAATGAAGCCAATAGTAGAGGCAGAGGAAGAGGTAGAGACTCTAGAGGTCGCAAAGGTAGCTATGTTGGTAGGAGTAAGGATTCAAGACCCCAAGGGGAGACAAAAAGATAGAGAAGAGAAATGAAACTATTAGCAGAGGTAGTTATGGATGAGGAAGAGGTCGTAATAGTGGTGGTAGATGAAGGTTTGGTGGAGGATCCACTAGAGGTTCATTTGAAAATATGAAGTGTTATAACTGCCACCAATTTGGGCATCCTGCGTATAGATGTCCTGAAAAAGCCACATATTCACAATCATAGAGAATGGTTAATTATGTGCAAGAAGATACTAGTAGTGTGATGTTTCTTGAGGTCAATCTTGATTCAAAAAGTGGGGAGAATCTAATGATAAGGAGAGTTCTGATTAAGGAACCAGTTAGAGAAGAATCTAAGAGATGAGATAAATTTTCAAAGTGAAGTGTAAGATTATTGGTAAGGTATGTACGATGATCATTGACTCAAGGTCAACTAACAACATAATCTCTAAAGAAGTAGTGAAAAAACTTGGAGTTACTAAGATACCTCATTACCATCCTTATAGGGTGACATAGTTGAACAAAGGACAAGATGTTTTAGTAAATGAACAAGCATGGATTGAATTTTCAATTGGAGGCTACATTGACAAGATACATTGCAATATACTTCCTATGGATTATTTCCATCTTCTATTGGGAAGACCATGAAAATTTGAGAGAAGAGACATGCATGATGCTCGAAAAGAACGCTTATTCTTTTCAATAGGATGGAGTGACATAGAAAATATAGGCTTTGACAGAGGAAGCAATGAATACTAGTACTAATGTGTTGGTAGTAAGAGGAAAATAATTCCCACAAGTTCTTAAGAGAGAATATAAAGAGTGTTATGCAGTCATATTGAATCCTAGAGCGGAAAAGAACTTTTGGAGTAGTTTATGGATATTGTGAGTGATGGATCACTAGTAGTATTACCACCACTGAGACAAATAAGTTGCCAAATTGAATTCATTCCAATTCCATCATTTCCCAACAAGGCAGCTTACAAAATGACTCTTGAGAAGAACAAGGAGATAGCTAGACAAGTACAAGAGTTAACAGTTAACAATTTCTGGATTTGATTGTGTTATGAATTTTTAGCATCAAGGGCTTATAAAGAAGAGACTAAGTTCCTGTGTAGTGCCATTGGTTTTGGCATAAAAAAAAGGAGGTAAGGGGAGGTTATACATAGACTCCAGATCTATAAATAGAATAAAAATAAGATATAGGTTTCTAATCCCTAGGATTGAGGACCTTATGGATTGTCTTGGTGGGGCTAAGTAATTCACAAATTTGTATTTAAAGTGTGGATACCATCAAATTCGCATAAACGAAGGGGATGAATGGAAAACAACCTTCAAGACTGCAAAAGGACTATATGAATGGCTTGTCATGCCATTTGGGCTTAGCAATACCACAAGAACATTCATGAGATTAATAAATGAAGTGATAAAGGATTACATAGGGGTGTTTTTGATAGTGTATCTTGATGATGCCCTCATTTTTAGAAAGACTAAGGAAGAGAACCTTGAGCATTTGCAAATTGTATTAAAGAGGTTGCAAGAAGAGAAGTTGGCAATCAACTTGGAGAAGTGTGAGTTCCTCAAACAAGAATTTGTGTATCTTGGATTGGTGGTTTCACAAGGGTCATTGGAGATGGATCCTAGCAAGGTGGAGGCTATAATCAACTGGCCCACTCTCACATCTCATAATGAGGTGATAAGTTTTCATGGGCTTTCCCAATTCTATAGGAAATTTATTAGGGGTTTCAGTGACATATGTACTCCAGTGTTAGACACCATAAATGGTATATTAAAGACTAAGTTTAGGTGGACTTAAGAAGCCAATAGTGGTTTTGAGTTGTTAAAGAAAAATATAGCCACCCAACACATTATGACCAAGTTTCAAGAAATTGTTTACCTTGGTAGTGTTATTCTAGTAGCATAGTAGTTGTAGGGGCTATTTTGACCCAAGAGGGTAGACCAATGGCCTTTTATAGTAAAAAGTTGAATAAGGCCAAGAAGAAATATTATTCCTATGACCTAGAACTATATGCCCTAGTTCAAGCCCTTACGAAGTGAAGACATTACCTCCTACCCAAAGAGTTTGTAGTCTTCATTGATAACAAAGCTTTGAGTTACATAAATACCCATCAGAAGTTAATCAATAGAAATCTTAAGTGGATGAAGTTCTTACCAAATTATACCTTTACCATAAATCATAAGAAGGGGTAGATTAATAGGGTTGATGATGTATTGAAACTGAAGATTACTCATTATTCAAGATTTGTAGTTGCAGAGTATTAGATTAGAACGCTTTAAAGATCTTTATAAAGAAGATGAAGATTTATCAGAGGCCTATAAGGTATGTATCGAGTTCAAAAATCACTTTCATGGTTAGTTAGCAGATTACACCTTACAAAATAGATGTTTTTTTTAGGGAAAGACAACTGTGTGTACCCAAGGGATCTACGATGGAGAACCTGATACAATTAAAAAACAATGGTAGTTGTAGTGGTCATTTTGGTCTCAATAGGACCCTTCAATTGGTCAAGAGGTTATACTATTATCCAAGGATGTAGAGGGATGTGAGAAAGTGTGTGGAGAAAGGTATGGTGTGTCAGAAATATAAAGGTGTAAATTCTAATGTCGAGTTATGCCAACTGCTAACCATTACCAATAAGAAATGTGAATGTTTCAGTATGGATTTATTTTGGTAAACATATTGTTCTTCTTCACTTTAACTCTAAAATACCCAAATATTAAAGAAAAAATCTAATACAATAGTTGGGAAATGTAAATGGATAACTAATTTCCCACTGAATTTGAAGTTACAACTCCCTTAAATGAATTATCTTCAATGAATATTAATCTTTCCTAATCTAACAGGGGTATGTTCTTAACCCGGGAATAGAAGAGGTAAACCAAGCTAGACCTAGACATGAACTAGCTCAAGAAGATTAAATTCAAATAAATCTAGCTAGTCTTGAGATCTCAGTAATAATATGAGCTCTAAAAATTGGTAATGCAATGACAAATAATGATCATGCAGGATGCAGGAATGAGAGATTACTGGTTAAAACAATAATGAAGCATTCTGTCTAATAGGAACTTTTCTCAAACTTTGAATAACCCTAAAACTTCCCCTCAATTAGCTGTATCAAATCATAATACATAACCTTGGTTCAATCATAAACTATAAATCCAATTTCAATGAAACATTCAAATTAATAGAAAGATAAATGCAATGCAGTGGAACAGTTAATACAATGTTATTCAGACGTACACAAATTTGACTCAGCAAAATGCAATTCTTCACACCAAAATTTACCTGACCCTTGTATTGATTTTCAAGAGAGTACATATAGATCCTAGAGTTGGATCGTTACAAAAAAAGGGAGAACCAACACAATTCAACTTACCTAATATAAGAATGATAAACAAATGTTTATCCGTTACAAGCTCTATCAAAATTAATAAAAGAAGGAATATTATGTTTATGTTTTCTTCCCCTTACCTATTTTTTCCCTATAGGCAATGACAACTACGAGGACCAGAATTAGCTCTTCATGTCTATTGACATGGACATTGGTATACCTGATGAGCCACCTAGAGTGATCTTTAGTTAGGCTCTTAACAACATCTACCCAGTCCTTCAACTCTTCCATAACTTTGTAGATGCACCCACTCAACTGTTGGAGTTCCAACACCTTATCCAAGTGAGAAGAGGAATTCTCTGCTGACTTATCCATATAGTCAGAGAAGGATTTCTTCATGGTGATTACTCTGATCATCTCTTTTCCTTGAATGCTTGTCTATGAGTCTGCATGGAGACCCTGAAGGATTTTAAAATATTTTCTCTATTCTTCTTTGATTTTAACATCTGTCTGTTGCAATTCCCCTTCGGCTTGAATGATCATCTCAGTCTTAAACTCCAGGCTTTGAAGCCACTCAATCATAGGCTCATCTCCTTTCTGTAGGATCCTGACCTTTAGTGCCTCCTTAGTCTTCATTTTCACTGCTACATGTAGAGAGACCATGCATTCTTGACACTCTACTCTGTCTGATGTGAGAGTCAGAAAATTATTTTTAATGTAGCTGCTTTATTTCTCCAACTTCAGTAGAGTGTTACCAAGCTTCTCAACAACTTTGAGGCCTTCAGATTTTAGCCTCTTAATCCATAATTTACCAATTTGTCCAAAATGCCTGTCTTCCTACAACTTAGCTATGATAGCTTGATTCTCTATAGTATTGGGGTCAAAAGTGATTTGATCGCTCGAAATGCTAGAAATCGGAGTGTGTGAGTTAATACACCTTCATGAAATCAGGATGATTGGCTACAATTCTATGGAAATAAATAAGCAATTTAATCTAAAGAGTTTAAATTAACATCCACAACATTACATGGTTCTCTAACTAGGCTTTTCAAGTAGAGCTCTCAGCCTTAATCTCCACTAGTGACCATCCTAGAATGAGAAATTGATGATTAATGCCTAATCTAGCTCTCAATTCTCTCAAAATCTCTCAAATATAAAATCATATGCTCATGATAAATAATAAAATCTTCACAATTTTCTCTCACTATTGCTCAAGATAATGCTCAATTGCTATCAAATTTCCTATAGTGGTGATGCTATGCATTCAAATTTTCTAGGATCCCTTATGCTTAGAAATGGCTTGTATTTATAGTAAAATCCCAAGGGTAGTGGGTAGAGTGAATTGACCATGGGTTAATCCTTGGTTGAGTTTGATCCCTCAAATGGTTTCAAATGGGGGGACCATTTAAATGGTTGTCTCAAAGGTTGGGACAAAGAGACAAAGTCCTCAATTCTCATTGGTTGATCAAATTAAGTTGAAAGAAATTAGTATTTATTTAATTCAATCAATTAATTAAATTAGCCATGTAAGGGTGAATAGATTTATTTTGATTTTTGATTTAAAACTATACAATTAATTGATTAAAATCAATTATATAATTTTGATTGACCCCTTTTTGGCTTATATTTGATTATTTGATGTCATTATTAATTAATCCTTTGATTTTATTTGATTTAATCTAATTTGATTGATAAATGTCCATTTAATTTGATTTTGATCCATTTTTAATAATTTTAAGCATTTTGATGAGATTTTCTGATTTTAATGATATTAATACACCTGGTTAATTTTGGGTGTCTACAAATGCCCCTCTTTGAATTGATGTGCGAAGTGCATTGATTCAAAGAAAAATGCATGTCCTGATCACTGATTTGATATTGATTGATTGATTGATGCCCTGATTGATATATTGATTGATTTGAAACCTGATGTGAAACCCTGATGTGAAACCCTGATGCAAAACTTGATGTGAAACCCTGATGTGAAACTTGATTTGATGCCTCATTGATAAAATTTTGAAATTTTAATGCCCCAGATTTGATATAGAATGTGATGCAGAATCCTGATTTGATGATCTGATAAGATATGCCCCTTGAGAAATGAAAACATTTTAAAGTCCAGATGCTAATATGATGTGACTGATGAAAAGTATATCTAAATGATTTTATTTCTGAAAACATTAAGAAGAATGATAATAAGATCACAAGATGTCCCAGTGTGCAGAAAATGTAGATTTAGGTCCCGGGGGGTAAAAATCTCTCCAAAATTAGATCAAAATAGCTTAAATAGGTTGAAAAACTAAAATTTACTATTCATTTTCACTTCTTACTATTGATATTTTGCTCTGGTTTTATTGTGATTGAGAGCAATGGTGGTCCCTATCCAAGAGAATCGGTTCAAGAGAGTGCGCTGATATCAGAGACCACTCAACTAGTGAGTGATTTGAACCTTCCTAGTGCATTTATTGCTTATTTTTGATAGCATTTAATGTTAATTTTCATTCTTTTTAGATTATATTTTGCAAATACCGCGTACGAACATTTGAATGATGCTTAGACTAGGGAAATGTCATGTTGGTGCAGTTAAATGATGCATACAAAGCTTTGAAAACCACATAGAAATTAGGTCAAAATGGAAATCCCATGTTTAGAATGACGCGTAAGAAACCCTTAATATTTTAATGACGCGTAGCGTGAAATGATGCTTTTGCATAATGAAATGATGTGTAGTCTAATATGTGATGAAAATTTGATTGAGAATAGAATCAGTTATCGTTGATTGATCGTCTGGATGACCAGATTGATTGCCAAGCTTAAAAGATGTGATTCCATGATGTTACTTAGTGTTTAGGATATTAGAATAAAATCATACCCATGAATGTTTGATATGTCAATCAGATTGATTAAAAGATATTACAAATTGGTCCCTTCTCAAGATCTAGAGGTCATGAACAATAGGTTGATGTACTCAAAAAGAGCAAAGATAGTTTTAGTGTGTTTGATTGACTTAGAATGATCCACAAATAGAAAAATACTAATATAATTCACTTTGTTTGCAAAATGTAGGCACATTATCATAAGTTGTATGTACAAAATGTAGCGGCTTGGGTCTTCGATCTGGTGGATGAGTTGACCCCTCCATAGAGACGTATGATCGAGATATTTGGGCTTAGATTCCTTTTAGATCTTTCTTGGTTTCAGCTGAACCAATGTTTATTGACAGCTATGGCAGAGCGTTGGCACTCTTACCATAACACATTCCATCTACCCCTCGGTGAGATGACCATCCTGCCAGAGGATGTATATAGATTATTGAGGATCCCCACCCGTAGAGAGTGGGTTTACTATAATCAGGTCTATGATGGTAGCGCATGTAGACAAGTGTTCAAAGATGCTATGATGGGTGATGATAGCATTACATGGGCGCAATTTGCTTCATTTCCTACTTTTCCAGCTTTGCTAGGAGCCGTGATTGGTGGACTTCTCTTACCGGATAAGAGAGGTCATGGATTTTCAATCAGATGGGGCTGGATACTAGAGGACTTGATTTCTCAGCCTTAGAGATTAGACTAGGGATCTTGCATGCTAGCATAGTTGTATCATGATTTACACGAGGTGGTATATAGGAATAGTGCGGCTATTTTTGCAAGTGCAGTGTTGTTACAACTATGGACTTGGGAGCATATCCAGATTACTAGACCAATATCGGTATGAGTAGGAGATCAAAGATATCCATATGCATTTCTATATGATGATGTGATTGTCTAGCATCGTCTGGGAAAGGTTGAGTTTTGGTGTTGGACTATCGGCGATATCAATCAGGTCATATGGAGACCTTACTTGGGTTGCAAGGGATGGAGAGAGGACGATGATGAGCTTCCATATATGTTTCCCCCTCGGTGGATGATTGGTCGATCACCACTTTGTATAGAGAAATTCTTCTTTGGGAGAGTTATCTATCAGTATGGTTGAGTGTAGGATATGTCGCAGGGTATGGCATTGTATGCTAGAGTTCAGGCAAAGCAATCCATGTGGGGAGCTTAGGTTGATTATTAGTTTGCATGTGCATAGATTGATCAGCTAGGGTATGTAAGATGGGTTATGATGATCCATGTAGCAGATGTAGGGATGTCTTCAGAGTATCAAGAGTGATTTTTGTGACATCGCTTCACTAGATTCACAAATCTAGCAGAGCTAATTCCTGATGATGATGAGCTATCTGCTGATGATGGAGATGGAGATGATGGCGGTGGTGGTGGTAGACCTTGGAGGAAGAGAATACAAAGAGTACCTCAGGTACAGAGAGCTAGAAGACCTCGGATGCAGGGTGGACATGTTAGAGCTTGAGGTGGTGGATCTGGTCAGCCTAGGTAGAGGCAAGTGTAGGTATTGATGCAAAGATAGGTTCAGGCCATTCCAATTGTAGCTTGGGAAAGACAAAGACATAGATGAGTGTAGGAAGCTAGGAAGGTTCCTTTGTAGGTTCATTTATAGGGCCATGATCAGCAGACACCAGCATCTCCATAGAGATAGGGACAGGTACCCCCTCAGGTAGATCAACAGATTAGTGTAGCACAGGTGATACCACAGGTTCCATTAGCACCTCAGGCCCCTCAGGCACCTGAAGCACCTCAAGAACCTTAGGCATCTCTAGTTCCTCCTATTCTTGATAGCTTAGTTTAGGATGTGTGAGGATTATAGGTAGGGATGACTGTAGTTACTGGCCAATTAGATTGGGTTACCATGATGTTACATCAGTTCTTGGCTATGATAGCTCAGTTACCAATGAGTGCTAGTATGAGTTAGGAACCACCTTCTACTTAGGATAGAGTAGGGGACAAGGGTCCTGATGGGTCAGGAGATCGATCAGGTGCTGGTGGAGATGGATCATGTGCCCTAGCTAGGTCTTAGATATGAGCTTGATATCCGGATATTGTATTGATGTATCATATTGTGTTTTGATCAGGACTTTGATGTATGGATCATTTATTGATGTATCTTGGATATACTGATTTTTAATAGAAATTTGATGATGGACATTTATCTATGATACTCTTTTATTGCTTCCCCTTTGATGTTGATGTGATGTGAAATTTCTTTATATGCATAGCTACATGATGTCTATGATGCACTATCTTTTTATTTATGCTATGGATGCAATGTCTTAAAATATGACATAGATAGATGGATTTAAATGATGATTATGCAACTACTTCTATATGATTTTGATTTTAATTATATGTATGGTTTATGCAATGCAATTATATGGATGCAATAATTAGTGCACTGATAAAATGAATGCAACTAGCTTTTTAAAATTTTCATGTATGCAATCTTAAATTATGAAATATATTTTTAAAAGATGAAGGATAAATGAATAATGATTAATGTACCTTTTTTCTTGTGTTTTAACTCGAGATATGTATAAATAATGATTAATGAATAATGCTATGAATGCAAAAGATAATCTCACATAATTGATTTGAAACCATTAAAAATTGTTGATGTAACCCCAAAAATGATGAACCCCCTTGTCCCTGGAAAATTACTCTAAATAATGCAATTAATTTAACATGAAAATGCAATGCAATGCAACTAAAGGCCACTAGATTTTTGTGAAAGAACTGCAAAAGAGATATATTTTCATCATTGAGCATTGTGGAACTCAGAGTTGATACAATCCTTATTGGTTCCACTACAACTATAAGAATATGACTATGACTTTCATCTCATTTGGTAACCTCGTTTAAGAACCTAGTACAACCCTCACTAGTTGAATGACCAACTATGAGAGCATGAATTCCAATTTCAACAGATTCAATGTTGCAAGTGGATTTTAGTATTAAGATAATGAATATCTAAATAGACAAGGTATCCTTTTGTGTAAACAAACAAAGGTTAAACCTCCTTCCTATATGAATGTCCTCGATGGTTCTTTGATGACCATGTCTTTAGACGAATTCACACAAGTTAAAGAATCTCCCTCAAAATAGTCACACAAAAGCCAAGAAAAAAGCATGTATCCATCATTTCCAATCTAGTCGAAACATCATCGATTAGACAAAAATAACATGACTCAAAAAAGTCAATGAAAAACTCATAAAAAAATTTCAAGTGTATAGCAATGTATCAAGATTTTCAAAAATAATTCCAAACATTCTGATCATTTAGGTGTTGTCAATTTTTAATCCTGATAATATAAGTCAATGAAACTCAAGGATCATGTTGTAGGATCAAACTGTTTAGGGTTGACCAATGATATCCATCAAAGGTTCCAAAATATCTCTCCTCTGAATCTGAAAATCTACTTCTATCGTGTGACCAAAATTGTTGCACTTGTGAATCCATTTGGTATCAAAATCCATGATGATTTCCTCCAAGTGATAAATGTGATCAATGTGAAACTTAAGGAAAATGAGACCTAGGATGCAACAATGCAGCTGGAAGGCTTTATTAGGACTTATGCACAAATGACAGATACAATGAGGATATGGACAAATGAGATGGTGAAAGGCAATATGTACAAATGAGACTAGGAAAGACCTAAGGGACAAAAGGCGCCTGTTTCTAGGTTTTCACCTCTTGGGATTATTTCTCTTTTTTCTCTTTTTTTCTTTTTTTTCTACCAAGGCGCCTATTGCTAGGTTTTCACAAAGGCACTTTTCTCTTTTTCAATTTTTTCTTTTTTTCTTTTATTTTTTTTTATCATCAAGGCGCTTATTGCTAGGTTTTCACCAAGACAACATTTTTTTGATTTTCCAAATGTTTTTGATTTCTTCATGCCCAATTTTCTCCTTTTTTTGATTTTTTAGCTTTTCTAATGTTTTTGGATTTTTGAACTTCCTGATTTTTTTTGTATTTTGATCTTTTCTCCTTTTTTTTGGATTTTTACTTTTTCTCATGTACAAAGTTGATACTGACTCATCTAATAATCTCATATAATACTCTTTCCTCAGATACTCTTTCGTCTAATCAGGTGAGAAAACTCTTAAGATGAATGCTATTGATGGGTTCTTGCAATTCATCACCATCACAATCGGCCAATTTGTAAGTCCCCGTTCCAAAAGAAGAACAATGACAAAAGTACCAAGCCAATTTTCTTCCCACTTTCCTTTCTTTTCTCTATTAACATAATTTTTAGGATTCTCTCGCAACACTAAGTCTCCCATTTGAAAGGTTCATGGTTTTATATCCTTGAGATTTGATTCTAATAGACTTTCAAATGATCATAGGCTTGTGTTTGATGTTCCTCCAACAATTCTGATTGTTCAAATCTGGCGACCCTATAATCCTCATCCATAATTAATCCATGTAGTGACACTGTTAGGGATGATATTTCAAATTCTAAAGGTAGAACAACTTTGGCCCCATAAACCAATGAAAAAGGTGTAGCTCCTGTCAGGGTGTGAATAGTAGTTCTATAGGCCCATAATGCTGGATTGATTTGAAGGTTCCAATCTCTACTTGACTTACCAACCGATCCTTTGAGGATTTTGAGAATATTCTTGTTGGTAGCTTCTGCTTGTCCATTACCTTGGGGATAGTAAATGGATGAATAATGATGAGTAATGTGGAATGTGTCACAAAGTTCATCTACATCCTGGTTATTAAACTATTTTCCATTATTCGTGATGAAGGCATGAGGAATGCCATATCTGCAAATGATATGATTAAGGATGAACATGGAAATTTATTTCCCCATTGCAGTTGTTAAAGGGATAGCCTCAACCCATTTAGTAAAATACTCTGTTGCGGTGAGAATGTACTTATGTTTGTTGGAAGAAGGTGGATAAATGATGCCGATCAAATCAAAACCCCATTGGTAAAATGGCCATGGTGTGACAAATGGGTGTAATTCTTGTGCTGGTGCATGGATCATGTCTCCATGGTATTGATATTTTGTACAAACCTTTACAAATTGACAAGCATCTCTTTCTAAGGTTTTCCAAAAGTACCCCATGCATAGGATTTTCTTAGCTAGGTTTAAAACACTCGAATGTGACCCACAAATCCCCTCGTGGATATCTTTTAAAACTAATTTTGATTCATCTTCCTCTAGACATCTAAGGAGCATTCCATCAAGACCCTTACACTACAATGTGTCTGAAAGGATGGTGTAATGAGCCACTTGTCTTATGAAATTTTTATTTTGAGCACAGGTTTGGTCTATATGTAAGTTTTGGTATTTTAGGGAGGCATAAATGGGTCCATACCATGGTGAGTCATGTCCATTTAGAAGGGAAATAATTTGGGAATGAGGTAATTCAAATTTTGGTTTAACCAATTTTTCCACCAAGAACTCATACCTCGCATTTTGATCGGGCATTTGAAGCAAAGATGCCAAGGTAGCCATTGCATCTGCTGCTCTATTCTTGTCATTTGGGATTTGTTCAAAAGTAATCAAAGAAAAGTAATTTTTCCAATCATCCACCAATTTCTTGTAAGGTATCAATTTTTCATCCTTGGTATTATATTCATTATTGACTTGATTGATGACTAATTGAGAGTCTCCATACACTTTTAATTTTGTGACATTCCATTCCAAGGCCATTTTGATACCTATGACTAAAGCTTCATAATCTACAATATTGTTTGTGTAACCTTGAGGTGTGATCAAAATAATGCCTTCCCCACTACCATTTTGGGTGTAAGATCCATCAAAGTATAAGGTCCATGTCTTGGCTTCCACATTAACAATATTAGAATTAGGAAACTCCACTTGAAATGGATGTGTATATTCTAGAGGATATTCAACCAATTGATCAGAAATAACTTGACCTTTGATTGCTTTCCTATCCATATACTCAATGTTGAACTCACTAAGCACCATTACCCATTTTGTAATCCTTCCAGTTAGAGCTGTTTTGCTAAGTAGATATTTCAATGGATCAATTTTGGCTATGAGCTTCACCTTATGCATCGACATATAATGTCTTAACTTTTAAGAGGCAAATACCACTACTAGGTAAGCCATTTCCATGAAGCTATATTTTAATTCATATTTGATCATTGTTCTACACAAGTAGTAGATAGCTATTTCTTTTCCTTTATTATCCTCTTGTGCCAATAAAACCCCTAAAGATTTTTCCATTGTTGATATATAGAGTAATAAAGGTTTTCCTTGAATATGTGGCATCAAGATGGGTGGATTCATCAAGTATGTTTTCAATAATGTAAAAGCTTTATCACAATCCTCATCCCATGTGAATATGGTGTCTTTATGTAGCAACCTTGTGAATGAATGGCATTTTTTTGCCAATTGAGAAATGAACCTCCTTATAGATTGAAGTCTTCCTTTAAGTGACCTCATTTGACTAATACTCTTTGGAATGTCCATGTCCATTATTGCTTGTATTTTTTTAGGATCTACTTCAATGCCTTTTGTAAAAATAATGTAACCTAGGAGTTTTCCAGATTATACCCCAAAAGAACACTTCTTTGGGTTGAGTCTCACTTTGAATTGTTCTAGCCTTGTGAAAATATTTTCAAGTATGGGTAAGTGATCCTTTCTATCATGTGACTTTTCTAGAATATCATCCACATAATCTTCTATGAAGGTGTGCATCATATCATGGAATATGGTAGTCATTTCTCTTTGATAAGTTACTCCGGCATTTTTGAGACCGAAGGGCATCACATTCCAACAAAAAGTACCCCATCGGAATGTAAAGGTTGTATTCTCTTTATATTCAGGTGCAATGAGAATTTGATTATATCCACTAAATCCATCCATAAGTGAAAACATAGAATGACTAGAAATTAGATCCACAATAGAATCAATGCTAGGTAATGGAAAGTCATCTTTCAAGCAAGCAAGGTTTAAATCTCTGAAATCCATGCAAAATCTTATGGATTTATCATGTTTGGTAACCAGTACAAATTTTGGAGGTCCATTATATATATGCAATTACTCTTATGAATCCCACCTTGAGTAGCTTTTCCAATTTTTCTTTTACTAAAAGGGCTATATGTGGATGCATTTTTCTCAATTTCTGCTTGACAAGTTTAACACCGGGTTTCACATTCAAATGATGCATTATAAAACTTGGATCTAATCTGGGCATGTTGACATATGAACACACAGTTTATTTTATTTTCTTGAAAGAATTTGATGAAATCTTTCCTTTCCAAGGGAATCAAAGATGTTGCCAAGTGAATAAATTTGGGATCCACTTCAGTACCAATATTAACTTTTTCTGTGGGTTCAATGAGTATAGGATATCTTTCATCTTCATGTGCTGGTAAGGTGTCCAACCTCTCTTCCTTAGGTTCCATAGTTGGGTTTTCACCTTTGGAAACATCCTTTATTTTTACTTGTTTTGGGTCTAGCACTGCCACATGGTGATTTTCACCACTAGAACTTCTCATTTTTTTTTGTATTTTTTTATTTTATTCTGTGGATTGAGAGGTTGAACACCTGCCTCTATCATCATGTTTGGAGTAAATTATTTTATGGGAAAATTTGATCCAACCAAATTTAGGTATAAGGCCATTGCATTGTCATTTGGGAGGTATAGTAAGTCATTTGGCTTGGAAAGATCCCAACCAATAAGTTCGGGGTGTATTAAGGACAATGATTCATTGGATGGATTATCACATGAAGGATTTAGGGAAATGAATTGTTTGGATGGATCATACATTGTATCATCAAGGTCTATGACATGTGCCTCTTCAAGATGGTCCATGGAAGTAGGATCAAAATCCTCTTCACTAGAGTCCTCTAAGATTTCCATGGGAAAGAATGTGTGTGGATTAAACACAAGGTTAGAATCTCCCACCCACGAAGGTACCCAAGGTTCACCTACCAATTTATTGTAAGGAGTTTCTTGTTCTACATTGGATTGTTGAGGTTCACTTTATGTTTGAGTAGAATTTGATCCTTGAGTCACATGTTCTTGATTCTCAACTTTTGGAGGAGTTGCATAGGTGTGAATGAAATCAACCTCTATGCCATGAAAATATTCTTTGGAAATGGAATCACACTCATAATCCCTATAACAATCTTCGATTTTGGAGCCTACCATATGTATATGGTCATGAAAATCATGCATGTGACTTGAACTTTCTCCTTTATGTTGAAAACCTATGTCGAATTTCTCTTCTTTTTCTCTCCAAACTGGTTCAATAGGTTCTAAAAATCCTCTATGTTGAACTCCTAAGGGTCTTCTTACCTTATATCCCATTTTCTTCATGATATCAAATCCTTTTCCATATTCATCTATTTGGATGTTGATATGATGCACCCTTTAAATGGGATTATTTGAATTATCCTCCTCTTTATAGAGCCATTGCAATAGTTCATTATCCTCTTTTCCATTTCTTGTTTGTCACATTCTCTCACAAAATGAGAATTATATTTGTGAGGTTGATGGTTTTTGGATGGCTTCCCATGTTTCCTTGGAGATGTAGGTAAATCAAATAGGGAAACAGAATATTCCCCTACCCCTTTTGAGTGAATTTTGCATTGTTTCTCAAATTGGTTCATCATGTCACTCATATTTTGATAGTGATCCTTCTTAGCTTGTTCTCTTTCTTCCTTAGTAGGTTTCAAAGTTTCCATTCTTGATGTTGAAGTCTTGATTGAATTATCATGTGAATTTTGAACCTCATAACTCATCTTTTCTTTTGCCTTAGTTGTTGTAGTTGAGTTAGTTTGATTAGGGTTGGAAGTTGATGTAACATTTGATGTTGACTTTGAACTTTCCTCTTTATATTTTTCCATGGTAATATCAGGGATGAATCCTTCCCTATTATGGGGTATAAATAGTTTGTGACTTGGCTTCAAGGAATTGCAATATTGGAATGGATTTGAATCTACTCCAATCATGATCTCTTCCCCCATGTGTGCAAATTTTATACATTGGTGATAGGTAGAAGGTACCGCTTGCAGTTAATGTACCATGGCCTTCCCAATAGGATATTATAAGTTAATTTCATATCAAGGACCTGACATATGGTATTCTTTTTGATAGGTCCCACTTTAATTGGTATAATAATCATACCCTTTGAAGATATTTCCTCCTCGTCATAAGCCTTAATGGTGATTTGTTTTTTAGGGTCAATAGATGACTCTGTTAACCCTAATTACTTGACAAGGTTTAAAGTGCAAATATTAAGACCAACTGCTCCATCTATGAGAACTCTCTTGACCCTATGCCTATGGATTAACACTTCTATAGACATATCATCTTGCTCTAAAAAATTAAAGACAATGAGGGGCTATGAGATTACCTACCATGTTCTAAAATTTATCTTCCTCCAAATTTATAGGAACAATGGTCTCGAATAAGGCTTTTTCCAAGATCTCCTTGTGATTAGGAGAAAGTTTCAACAACTCCAAAATTGATATTTATTCTGGAGTCTTTTGTATTTGATCCACCAAACTATAAGGCTTTTTTGTTGGTGGTGTTTGTTTAGACAAAATAATTGGTGTTTTGGGACCAATAGTTATAGGAATACCCCCTTGTAGGGTAACCTTTGAGGCTTGCCCCCTTTTGATGGCATTAGAGGTTTCCACCTTAGGTTGATCTTTGATCACCACAACATTAATAGTACTCTCATGTCTAGTTAGAGAATTTATAGTATTATCATAGGTATGTGCAAAGTTAACATTATTATTGGCTCTTGCATTGTTCCCATTGTTTCCTTCATTGTTTGAGTTGGAAGATTATCCTTTTTCATGCTTATAGAAAGGAGTCTTAAAGGTCATGTGATCTTCATTAGTTTGAGGGCCTTCTACCTTTATCACACCATTGTCAATGAGATATTGTACCACATGTTTGAGATGCATGCAATCATTTGTTTTATGTCCCCAATTTCTATGGTACTCACAATGGTTATTCTCACTCCACCAATTTGGCTTGATTTGAGGTTCATATGGTTGAGCCCTTGGTAGGTCAATAAGGTTATTTGTAATAAGCGTTCTTAATGCATTTTGAAATGGCTCACCCAAATTAGTGAATTTCATTTTGGGTGTAGGTGCAAAGAAAGGTTTAGGTTTGTAAGCCCCTTGATTATTCCCAAAGTTGTTATTAGTGTTGTTGTTAAAGGCCACTTTGGGTCCTTCATTTAAATTATTAGCTTGAAATGAACTTTGGGTGAGATTATAAGGGGTGGCCTTTAAAGTATTTTCCTCTACCACTCCATTGTTTACCACTCCTTTATTGTTGTTATTTCTCATCCAAAATAGGTTGTTGTTAGGGGTATTACGATTTTAATTGGTATTGGAAGTATTGTTGTTGTTTTTGCTATTCTTGTTATCCTTGTAAAGTTTGATTTCTCCACTTTTGACCAATACCTGTTCCATTGTAACCCCATTCTCAATTACGTCTTGGAATGACCTAGGACATTGTAGCCTTAACCGATAGTTCATTTCATTATTCAAGCTATTTACAAAGATATCCATCTTCTCCTTTTTGGGTAAACTTTGAGGGTATCTAGAAAATACCGCTCTCCATCATTGTAGGAAAAGTAGGAATCCCTCTCCTTGTCTTTGCTTCATGTTACATAAATTAAGAATTGTAATCTCATGTTTGATATTATAAGAATAATGAGTTACAAACTTAGAGGCCAATTCTTCAAAGGTTCAAATGCTAGAGGGTAACTTTGAAAACCACTCCATTGCCATGCCTCCCAAACTTCTAGGGAATAACCTCATTAGGTAAGTCATGTCATGCATGAACTATAGGCTTAATATGCAAAATTACCTTAAGTGATCTTGAGCATTAGTTGTTCCTTCATACTTGTCATATTTAGGAAAGATAGCATTAGTTGGGAATAAAACCATGATTAATGACTTATCAAACAGAAAAGGACACAAAGATTTTCTAGAAAAGGGTTTAGGAACCCCGCACTGTTTCATTATGTTCAATTGTAGTTGGAAGAGTTTGAATTTCTTGTTCATGATATTAATGGGGTTAGCCTCAACTTCCTTTTGTTTAAGTTTGTTTACATCATAGTAATTCAGAAGTTTGAGACCCGTTTGTTCTAGGTCTAGGAAGTATTTTTCTTTGTCCTTTTCCAACACTTTTTCAATGAGCTTCATGAAGAAGGGACTTTGTATTGCTTCATTAACCTTTTCATCAGTTTATTCTTCATCATTAGGGTCAATGTTGGCCCCACTGTTATTATTATTTAACCCTTGGTTGTTAGGGTCAAGATTAATTCCTCCAAGATTATCGTTGTTTAACCCTTGGTTGTTAGGGTTAATGTTTCCTCCTCCATTGTTATTGTTGTTTGATCTTTGGTTATTAGGATCACCATTTCCTCCTCCATTATTGTTTTGTATCCTTGTTAACATGATTGATTTGATCGAGATCCATGTTGCCAAATTGAAAGGACATTGTTGGCTCCATTTCCTTTATAGGTTCTTGTAAAGGTCTTGAAGAAGTAAAAGGATTAGTCGTAGAAGGACACTCTTGTCTTAGATAGGATCCGTTGGGTTGTAGGGTAGACTTGATATAATGAGACCGCATAAAATCTGGCATGAACATAAATTGATTAAATATCTTAGGATTTTTATGTCACTTAAATGATCAATCCTTGGATAATTTTGCAAAATGTCCAATAATGGCAGATTTGGATCAAGTTGAGTATACACAGATGTAAAACATCCAAAAGGGGATCCAAAAATATAAGTATCTTGTTTTCAAACCCTTGGTAAGTATCCACTATTCACCCTTCTTTGTTTCTGGGTGTCACTTCTGGTTGTGCACGCGTCACTTAAAATTTAGTACATGGTGACTACAATTGCTGTACGCGGCACTCTGCAGTGAGTACATGGAATTTTCCTGTTGATAGGAGTTATTAAATTGATTCCAAGAAGCACTTTCCAGTGACTTATGCAG
Source organism: Thuja plicata (assembly GCA_018584345.1). Classification (NCBI taxonomy): domain Eukaryota; kingdom Viridiplantae; phylum Streptophyta; class Pinopsida; order Cupressales; family Cupressaceae; genus Thuja; species Thuja plicata. The sequence goes on along the minus strand of MU223921.1, from coordinate 990,286 downwards.
TTTATGATAGATAACAGGTGTCATTTCAAGTTGTTACGCATCACAGGATTGTTTGTAAGTGTTGTTGAAATGCTCGTACACGTCACTTTACCGTTCAAAGTTGAATTTTCAGATTTTTTAGGGTTTAAAAATTTAAAGTCTTTGATCAAAGTTGTTAGAGAATATTCTTGTTCAAAAATAAAATACAAACTCAACACACAAACATCAAATTTGTATCATAACCCTAAAACAACACTAAAGTGTATGTTCTCGGTCATTTTTACAAGTATATCACAAGAAATTATTCCAAGCAATCTACCTAGAGTCAAAAAAATATGGCTTTTAACAATGGCTCTAGAAGGTAGGCTTACTATTTTAACCAGTTTTAATCACACCTCCATTATAAATCATGTCAAGTTCCTTTACCCCCTTGCGGGCTTCCCACACACATGAAAGCATGATTTTGTGCTATCCCGAAGGACTACTCGAGGAAGTGAGGATGACTTGCACACAACTTAGCCACTTTCCGATTAAGGTAAAGTGCATTTATTTATAGTGGGTTGGATGATATCGCGGAAAAGTGATTGTCTCCCAATTTGGGTTGTTCCCTCTCACCGCCTTCGTAAAGGAATTCTCAGGAGGTAGACCCTCTAAATCTCTATTTTAATCTAGCATACATGGAATGGAAAAAAATGAGCTTAGTCCAACAATTTTGGGGATTTGATTCACTCAAAGAGTGAAGAGCATATCTCTATTGTCTTCATTCGTTCCAAACACTTCAAACACACTTGTTCTTTTTCAACCTCTTGACAAGGAGGTTCTTATAAATGAAATTTTTGGTTAATTCCTCCCTTTCTTTCTACCAAATTGAACTCACGCATTTGGCTTTTTGATCCACTTCAAAAAGTGGAGAGCATATGCCTAATGCTTGTTCAACTTGGACAATAGTAGGGGTATTCCTATTAAACTAGTTTTAAAAGAATGTCACAATTTAATCAATGCAAGCTTGATAAGATAAGTACCTTGTTTCAAAGCTAGCAAAGGCTAGGCACATTTTTAATTGATTTTTTTCTTTTTACTACTCACCTAGTGGTGATCGTTCCCACTCTGGCTCCTCCAACAAGTTAGTCAACACAACCAACAAAGTGAAGAAATATTGAAAATCAACTTGAAAACATGCTCCTAAGTTTTTTTTAATCCAAATTTGCAAGGATCATTTTGAAGAACTTAAAAACAAGAAATTAACTTAAAGCGTAGTGAATTTCTTCTTGTAAGAAAAAAACACTTTTATATAATGATCACAAAGGTGTTCCTCTTCCTTTAAATTTTCTAAAATCTTGGAAGCATGAATTTTCTTATCATGTTTGGTTTGTGCTCTTACATCTTTGCTTGGCTTTGTGACTCAAAATTCTGGTTTCTGTACTTTCCTGTGTTTGCTCATCTACAGGAAAAACACAAATAGAGAGTTAGAAAATAGAATTTAAAGATCTGAAAAAAAAATATAGCAAAATACAGTAAGTGGAATTTAGAAGCTAATACGTGGCATTTCACTGTTAGCAAGCATTATTTAAAACATTCAAAGCGTAAATGAAACTTTACTATGCGACATTTAAAAATGCCCAGGTGGTAAAATCAGCTTTGAAAGCATCACTAAATGTTTTAAATGTGAAATAGAATAGATCACACATGACAATTGACTGTTCATAGGAGGCACTTTGCATCTTGCAGGCGGCACTTTACCGTCTTACGGGTCACACTTTTTCTCACACGTGGCACAAAAAATAAGATAGAGAAATAATAGAAACTGTATGCGTCATTTAACTGCTCATACACATCATCAAATTGCTTATATGCGTTATTTCACCTATTTTCTACAAATAGACACAAAATAAAGCCAAAAACACAAAAATATGATAAAACGATATAAAATGAGGCTTAGAGCCCCATGATGGGCACCATTTGTGTGTGAGTTAATACACCTTCATGAAATTAGCATGATTAGTGACAATTCTATAGAAAGAAACAAGTAATTTAATCTAAAGAATTGAAATTAACATCCATAACATTCCATTGTTCTCTAACTAGGCTTTGCAAGTAGAGCTCCCAGCCTTAATCTCCACTAGTGACCATCCTACAATGATAAATTGATGATAAATTCCTAATATAGCTCTCAATTCTCTCAAAAGATCTCAAAGATCAACTCAAATGCTCATGATAAATGATAAAATATTCACAATTTGCACTCACTATTGCTCAAGATAATGCTCAATTGCTCTCAAATTGCCTATAGTGGTGATGCTATGCATTCAAATTTTCTAGGATCCCTCAAATGGTTTCAAATGGGGGGACCATTTAAATGGTTGTCTCAAAGGTTGGGACAAAGAGACAAAGTCCTCAATTCTCATTGGTTGATAAAATTATGTTGAAATAAATTAGGATTTATTTAATTCAATCTATTAATTAAATTAGCCATGTAAGGGTGAATAGGTTCATTTTGATTTTTTATTTAAAACTATACAATTAATTGATTGAAATCAATTATATAATTTTGATTGACCCCTTTTAGGCTTGTATTTGATTATTTGATGTCATTATTAATTAATCCTTTGTTTTTACTTGACTTAATCCAATTTGATTGATAAATGTCCATTTAATTTGATTTTGATCCATTTTGTAGCATTTCAAGCATTTTGATGAGATTTTCTAAGATCTGTTGATTTTAATGATATTAAGACACCTGGTCAATTTTGGGTGTCTACATGGAGTAACTAATAGTTTGATAAAGTTAGTTAGTTCAGTGACCTTTGCTTGAAGCTGGGCTTTAGTGGCCTTGAGCTCCTCGAGCTCTTCTTTGATTACAATGTTAGTGGATTTCCACCAATCTACCTTAGTATCATGGCGAGCCAAACCCATGTCAAATGACTGTAACTCAAAATCAGAGGTGGTAAAAGCTTCAATTCTGCCTTCTTTTTTGGGCTTCGCTACCTCCATGGCGAAGTGCCCTATTTTTGGGTCTCGACCTAGTGTAGATAGAGTCTTTTCTTTCTTTACTTTTCTTACGGTAGAATTGGACTGTAGAGCTCATGAGAGAGTGTCCTTGCTACAATCTCCCTCTTCTATCCTCAACCTCTTGTGCTCTAGAGTGTTCTCTATCCATGACTCTGTGCTAGTGACTTTGGTGGCAGAGACCAATTCCTCTATGAACAGCTTCATGATGACTGGAGGAGTAGCTTTAGTCCTAGAAGAAAATGGATTCACTGAAGTAGGGGAGGAGGAAACCAGCTTAACAACTTGAGCAACTTTTTGTTGCTTCACAGCCTCTTCATCCAATTCTATGGCCGTTGTGCTAGAACTATCCTTTCCCACTTCCACTATGATAGGAGATCCTTTACTTGGAGTATCTTGGGTGTAGGTATCACCTTGCATGCCCACATAACTAACTTGGGCTGGTTGCTCTATTTTTGCATTCTTAACAAACTCTGTCATAGACTTGACTGGTTCTGTAGAGACTGCTTCTTCCATGGAACCAATGATAGGGGCTGAGGCACCTCCACATGTCTTTTCCAATGGAATCATCTTTTCAGGAATCTCATCACCTCCACCTACTGGTTGAGCTGACTCCTTAGCTATAGTTGGGATAGTTTCCAAAGATGATGCAGGGGTACTCCCAGTTTCTTTTGTTGAAGTGTGTCGAGATGAAGGCTTCCTTTCCGACCATTTTCTTCTGCCCCTCGTCCATTCAACCCATTTCTCTATTCTTCTATAAATCCTACCCATCAAGGTCTCCAATTCATCTATACCTTGACCTAGCATGGGTTCAAAACTTATTGGAAGATGCTTGATCTTCTCTACATATGTATCATCGTACATATGCTGGTCATCATCTTCTAGCCCTTCAACTGCAATGTTAACTTTGAACTTTTTGTTTCTTCAAAAGTTAACCTTGCGTAGAACCTTTCTCTACTCTCTAAGTCATCCTTTCAGTTGGTCCAATAACCTTCAATATCATCAATGTGATGAATAGTGCGACCCATTTGTAGATAACCTTGAGCATAGTTCACAGGATCATACTACGGCCTCAAGACATCATAGGTCTCTAAATGAAACCTCTTTGAGAATGTTTTCGGAACATTATTTGCATCAGATTGGGACATAAAACTATAGGCCCCAATGGTCATGGGGAAATCATAGCCTCTCTTCTGGGTTCCTGCACAGATCAAGTTCACCAAGACCGCTTGCCTCATCACTTCAACCAGCATGATCATGTCATCCAGATATCTGAGCAGGTTCATAGGGAAATTTTGGAATCCTGCAAGATGAATGTATGAGAAATTTCCAAACTAGATAAAATAAGCTCTAAAGTGGCTGATGAATGCAATGGATTCTTGAGAAAATATCCTTTTTGGGAAACCTTGTAACTCCTGGCACAATCTCATTGTAAATGCATCATTGACTTTGAGATATTCAGTATAATTGTTATGCAATTGCAGACAGGGAAATAACTCATAGCTTTTGACATCTTCCGAGAATTCTTTTAATCTACGAACTCCTGGCCAAAGTTGAATAGTAGTCAAAATATATAATAGGACTGAGGACATACAGAAATCATTTTGATGTTTAGCTCTATTTAGGAAATTGGAGAGATTTCCGCTTACCATGAGGGCCCAATAAATAAAATGGTGTTTGAGAGAAAATCACCAGGACTAGGAAGAAATGATGCTTAGAAAAATTTAGTGCATTGCTCTCACCTTTGATCCTATGAAGCAATACTAGGATATCCATAATCTCCAGCTTTAGGTTTGTGCCATATAGAGTTTTGGGAAACTTTCCCTTTGTGCTCTTCGACTCCTAGAACCATGTCTTCATTATCTCCTTCTTCCACACGGCCTTCTTCACTCCATATTCAGTAACCGCCTGACTGTAGGTCATCTTTGAGTATTCAAATTACTCTAGAATATGAAGGGAGTTCTGGAGTGAGACACAGTCAATAGATAACAATACCATATCATCAGGCAAGAGAATTTTTTTAGTGTCTGGGTTATAGTGAGCTATACATTCCCTAACAATCTCAGGAGCTTGAATTGCCATAGGGAAGCCATCATCTTTGACTAGCCCACTCTCCTTCAGTTTTTTAGTAATGGGGTGCATTGGATCCGCCTTCAATATATTCTGGAAGCCCTACATACTGAAGAAATTCAAAGAAGTGTCTATGATGTTTTTCCAATCAGAAGTGATGTCATTTATTCTGTTGAACCCCGTAAATATGGTAGTCATGCTTTGCTTGATTTGAAATGGGAACTAGGGATATATCTCAGGAACACGAAGGAAAATAACAACTATTGCCAAGAGATTTTAATTCAGGAAATTTGTCAAATAGATCATAGTTCCTATTTTTATCACTTCATTGAATTTATAACTTTTTGAATTCTTACCGTTAACGATCGACTTCCTGTGCCACACGAATGAAGACAATTAAGCATTTATGAAAAAGTTTGTTATGAAGAAAAATGGATTTATTTGAATTAATTAGTTTTCCTCTATGAGCTGTTAGGAAACATCTATTCACTTTAGATAACCATAATGGTAACTTTTTGGAGGTAGCGAATAATTGCTTTCCTGCTTCTCTTTGGGTAGAGAAATGATTTTGGGGTGCTCCTTTCTCTGAAATCCACCAAGGAGGAATCTTAGCCCATTGCAATGCTAAAATGACATGTGGTGATCTTATTTTCTTTCTTTATACCTTGAAACCCCTCATAAGTTAGTTTTTTTTATGGATCTTGCATATAACGATCTAGTAAAAAATGCATCTCATTAGTTGAAATCCGCCTATTGGGAGTAGCGGAGAAGCCATTCTCCTCTTTTCTACCATTGAGATTTCCTTCTTAGATTCTTCATCATTTGATCATTCCTCTGACCCAATGGGATTTGCATTGAATCCAGTTGCCTTTCTAAACTTCAATTATCTATTTCCACCTTCAATTGACCACTGAGACTTTTCGAATAACCCACTGTGGAAAACACACTCTGCAAGTATTTTTTGCCAAGGAGAAGCCCGAAACTAATTTTCCACCAATGCTGCAAAATGAAGTGTCAACGCCAAAGACTTTAAATGTAAATAGAACCAATGTTAGAAACCTCTAAAACATGACCTTTACCAGATTTGGGAACTTAACCTACCTAATGAAATATGATCTCAAATACAAATTCCCTTCGGCTTACAAAAGAGAAGTTAATTTGGGGAAATCTGATAAAGGCCTCCTATCCTAAGGGGAAAAATAGAATTAGACTCAAGACTTTCATGAAGATATCAAGACCAATGCTAAACACTAAACTTCCATTTCTGTCTAAAGGTATGCAGGACAAAAATGGGGCACAACTGGCTCTGTCTGGGGACTTGGACATTCACATGTCCAATAAAGGACCTCAAGTCTCTGGTTTCACAAATCTCAATAAAAGGATGGATCAAAACAAAAATAAAGAAAAAAATGGAAATAAAATCAAGGAAAGGAAATCTAATTAAGGAAAACAAAAATGGGAACTAAACGTAACTATAATACAATACAAGGGTTACCTATTTCTTATTCAGATCTATCTGGTACAGTCTCAAGTCCAGGCCATTGTATGTTAGGGGAAGTGCTTCACCATCTGGATAAGACAATTTGAAATAATTCTTCTCAAACTCTTGATGGATCTTGAAAGGCCCTTTCCATAGCATCTTAAATTTCCCATGCATGCCTTTAGGTGCTCTATGTTTGTCCCACAGCAGTACCATATCTCCTTCCATAAATTTTTTAGGCCTGCTCCTTTTTTCAAATAGATTCTTCATACGCATTTGATGTTGTGTGATATGATCTACCATCTTCTTTTTGGAAAGTTGACTCATAGGGAGTATATGGCTTATTTTTTGTTGTCATTATGTCAACAAAGTCATATGAATTTTTGACAGTAAACTATGAAGTGAAAATTGACTAAGTGTAGAAGACAGAATAGAACAGTGACTTGCAGTCGATCAGAGCATCAACACACAGAATAGAACCAGTACACTAGTAGTTCAGAATTCAGAGTATGAAGCCAATTTCAAGATTTGGATTAGAGTGTAATATTTTGTTATGTAAAGGCTAAGCACCTATTGTAATAAGTTTTTAATCATGTATTAAACATTGTCATAAATAGGCTTAAGCCAATTTGTTTGGAAGCGTTGTGAATGTTGTTTTTGAGCCGACTAAGGTCTTGATTATAGTCGCATCTATTCAGGCATAAACATATATATGCAATGTAAAGATATATTGGAAGTGTCAAATAAATAGTCAGAGAATATATATAGCAGAGTAGTATGAAGATATAAGTATGAGATAAATCCCTTAAAGAAGATAAGAGCATAAGCGCATAATTGGAACTGATCAGACATCTGTGTCACATATAATAGTTCACTTCTAGATATAGTGCATATCTATTCTCAGGAGGCTATAGCCTTATTTCTCATTGAGTAGTGAGCTCTTGGATAGTGAGTCCTCACCCCTAATAGGGTTGTTTGTAAAAGACTCCTAACAAGGTCAAACCCTTAACAAGGCCATTGTACTTGCATTGTAAAGAATTCTCCTAATAGGGAAAAAAAACTTTAACAGGTTCATTATACTAGTGCAATATTTGTGGGTATTAAATCCCACTGGGGTTTTCCTCTAATTAAGGTTTCCCCTTAATCATATTATGTGTTATGTGATCTTATGTTAAGCTTCAACTGATATATTATTGATTTATGTTTAAAGTAGAAAAAATGAATAACTAGCTAAACACTGATTCACCCCCCCCCCCTCTCAGTGTTTCCAACAATTGGTATCTGAGCTCTGGTCCTCTGAAAGAAAGTTTAACCACTTGAAGAGATCATGGAGTCAGCAGAAGTAAAACATCTAAAAAATAATCTTGAAGTAGCCCTTGAAGATCTTGACAGATCTGAAAAAGAAAATGAAGAACTAAAAGTAAAGGTTGATGGCTCTCAAATGCTTATCAAGAAACTAAGGAAAGATCTGAAAGATTTCTCTACAAATGATTTGGGAAAAATGGTCAAGAAGCTGAATGAAGAGTGTTAGGGATTTTTCTTGTATGAATCACAATGCTTGAAATGTCTATGTGAACCTTGTACCTTCTACTTCTGATTCAGAGACAAGAAAAGCCTAATTGCTAAGGACTGGATAAGGTCCTTCCTCGTTTTTGAGTTCCACAACTACTCAGGCAGGTTTTACCTTTAATGATGACTGTTAACACAGTTTTTGTTAATGTGGACACTGATTTGTCATGTATCTCTATTGAACTAACTTTATAAAATACCTTGTAAATGATCGAGCATAATCATATACAGGATTTAACCATACAAATCATAATATTAAATATGACAATAACCAGTGAGACAAGGATCTCAATCCTTCTTCCTTTTCTTGATAGGAGGGACAACCTAAATGATTCTCTCTT
>MU223921.1:953194-975076 GCA_018584345.1 Thuja plicata | reverse complement strand
TTTTTAATAAGCCTCTAGCAATACCAGGCTTATTGCTATATCTCTTCTCTTGCTTCTTCATGTCAATTTTGGTTGACATAGTGCTAAACAGGCCAAATGCTTGCATGAAAGAATTTCTATTTAACACCAGCAAATTAGTGCCATCTTCCCTTTTGATGGTCTTTGTTAGGACATCATAGTGGTTAGCTAATTCTAAAAATAGGTCAATATCAAGGAAAACATCAGGCACTAACAACCTACCCAAACCAGATATCCAAGGGTTTGATACAGGGATAGGATTATCAGCATTATTGTAAAAGTATGAAAATAGAGAATAACCTATTGTTCCTGGGGTCACTGCATCTCTGATGTCCTTAAAGTCATCTTTGAAAACACCAGCGTCAATCCTCCTATTTTGTGTGGACCCTGGCAGCAGTTGCAGAAATTCGTCAGAGAAGGTAGGTTTTCCTTTAGGATCATCTCCACTACCTCCACTAGTAGACACCATGCTCATAGCAGTACTCATGTTTGCAAGCTTTTGAATCTCTGGTTGATCGATATTGAAACAAATCTAAGACCTCCTTCTTATAATTTTCAATCACCTCAGAACACTGCTACAGCTTTGAATATCACCTTTTGTTGAAACAACACTTAGCTCTGAAATCATAAACTTGGTGAATAGGAATGAGTGCACGATCCTCTGTTTATAGCCACAAGGTTCAGAGTACATGGCTCAAAGTTCAGAAATGTCAGTTCTGCAATTAATTTGATATGTCATGAAACATTCAAAAACCTAGCCGTAGTTACGTGAGGTGACAGAAATCAAATTTAAATCATGAGAATTTTGGCGCAATCACAAAACGGTTAAGACAGCTGACATGGCACTCTCTGATTCGCCTTCTGTCATACATCTCAGCTACCTTTTATACACAGTAATCAAAAATTCTTATGTCTGATTGGTCGTAGGCTTGATCTCCTCTGTCACATCATTCTCTTGGCGCCGCTTTAATAGATCCTATTTATCTGGCGACCTCGCGACCTCATAAAGTCTCTTTGTCACGAGTATTTTCTCTTAACCATGGTCTGATCTTCAGATTAGGCGACCACATAATTCCTTTACCTCAGGTAACCCAAGTCTTTCCAGCGATCAGGCGACTATGTGAAAATATATGTCACGCAGGGTTAACCTTAACTCAGTTTTCATCTCCAGACTACGCGACAAACCGTTGCACTAAACATTTCAAAGCAATCCCCAAGTCGCTGGATCCTCATTTCTCTTTCCTAGACTACACGAAAACCCTTTGGTCGCTGAGTCGGGTGATAGAATTAACTTAATCTTTTACTGAAAAGGTACCCTTTCTCTGTTTACAGCGACCTCGCGACATACCTTAATCGCTAAGTCGGAAGGACTTTTTCCCTGGGGCACTTTTATCTCGAGACTTAGCGACCACCGTCAGATCTTTTCATCTTTCCATCGTACGGCTATCTTTTAATCGCTATACAATTTCATATACCCTTAAGTTATTAGGTGACTTTGCGACTGAGAGTGAAATGACTTTAGTCTCCTTGTCACTTGATCCCTTTCCTTCTTCTGGCGACCTCACGACAACCACTAGCCATATGACAGATGTCATCTTTTCTTTCGTCCACTATTTGCATTCTGGAAATCAGAGTAACCGCCTTGATCAGGCGACATCCTGACTGAGGGAAATCACTTGACATGTAACTGTTAGTCGCTGGGTCGTGACTGTTATCCACTAACCGCCAAATATCATGAGACCATGCGACTGAAGAAAAGCCTTAACTGTTTGAATGTCCTGATCCAGCGATCATGCGACATGAAGTGAATCGCGAAGTCAGAAGATATTTCTTTGACCTGTTGACTCTTCTCGTGATCACCCGACTGAGGTGGGTCCTGTTCCTTTTAAAGCTTTATAACATGGAATCAAGCGACAACCTGACCAAAAGGAAATCGCTAAGTCTCGAGACACTTAGAGAATATTCTATTTCTTACAGAGACTACGCGACATAAAGGGAAAGAAAAGTCGGGAGATCATTTGGCATATTCGATTCTGTTTACACGACCAAGCGACCTGACTTAACCTTTTTATATAGCACATGCCTTTAGTTACTGAAAAAAGGTAATGAGGAAATAGAAAGACATGGCTAAGGGTTTAAAATGCATCGTTTAATACTTGGTTGCTAGGGTTTTCAGGGTTTTGGTAGGGTTTTAGCAATTTGGGCAAGGAATAAACATGAGCACCTGAAAATTTTCAGAGGGGAGGGCAAGGAACCAGTCCTATTAGCAAAAACACGAAATACAACCAACAAAGAGAACATGTCTTTGAAAGATAAGATAGAAGAATTGAATGATCAGCTAACTAATAGCCTAACATCTATTGAAGAGAAGGACAAATAAAATAAACAGTTAGATGAAGAACTCATTCAAGCCAATATGAAAATCTTAGAAGGGTGGTCCCACAATAGTGTGTCCCACTTTTTTGAACATCTTGATTTTTGCTGAAATTGCACATTTTTAAGAAAATATGATGATTTAAGCCTTGAGAGGTCCCATTTGAAGGAGTAAATTCAAAATGGGTAGATAAAATCCTCTTGGATCAAAATCCCTTTGGTATAATCCCTCTACTCCTTACTCACACCTACAATCGAGTCTCCTTTGAACCCATCAAAATATTGACAAAAAATCACTTTGACATTAACTTTTTATAGGATCAAATAAATTCATTTGAAAAACCCAAATACAAGATGATAGTACTCTGAGAAATCTTTCCAATGATTATTGAGTTTTATATATATTGAGTTTATTAAGAGTTTTCTTTTCAAGTTTTACTAAACATAGGTTGTCTGACCATTTAGCGACCTTTCTATTCGATGCTTCTGAAAAAATAGTAAATTAGGGAAAAAAATATGAAAAATATCTAGGAAATAGGTATTTATGTTAGCTTTCTATCAAAAAAAGAATAAATGAATTTTGATATATAGAGAGAGTTAGAGCGATCCAAGTGAACCTATATCCAAATTATAATTAATGTCACTTCATAACTCAATAAACTATTAAATATTAAACCAAATTGAATGAAACCAAATGGATTCTCTAGATATTTGTGTTACAAACCTAAATTCAAAATAATTACGTTCTTACCAATTTTATGAAAAAACTTATGTTGATCAAAGTGAGTGTCACTCTTGAAAAATCTTGATTTTTCACAAAAATAATTTTTGAAGGAGAAGGAAAAATGGATTGAAATAAATTCCTATTTTTTTTTAAAAAAAAAATATTTATAAACTATAAACAAAATGCTAAAAGACACTAGTTTACATCATCTTCAAATTCTTATTGGTTTTATGACAATAGATATCCGAAAGTGAAGTTTTTTTTTTAGAATGTTCATTTCGGTGTCAAAGTTGGCCAAAAAGTGGGATACAATTTTGTGGGATCACCCGGAATTAGAAAATATCAAGAATAAGATTGAATGTGAATTATTAGGAGCAAAAGACAAGATTGACAAACTACACACAAGTTATGATCTAATTCAATCACAGCTCTATACACAAAAACAAAAAGGTGATACCACTGGTATGGGATACAGTCTAGCTCAAATTGAGATCAACTCATTACAAGAAAGAAAGAAAGCTCAAACAAAATCTTCAGAAGAAAACAAAATTCAGAATCATGAAGAGACCAAAGAAGAACCACCAAAAGATAAGCACAAGGTAGTCAACCATACTTTCTATGCCTATAACAAGCATGTACACTTGGAAAGAGATTGTAAGAATGTAAGATCCTTCAATAGTTACTGTTACTCATGCAATAAGTTTTGTCATAGGGCTATTCATTGTAGAACAAATCAAAGAAATCAGCCCCAACTGAATCAAAGGAATCAAACTCAATTCAATCAGAGAAATCAACCTCAAAGAAACTTATAGAACATTACATGTCAGATATGTAATTACAATGGACACACAACCAAGAAATGTAGCATGATGAATAACAACATCAGACCTCCTATCATTTTTCACTCATGTAGAAAGGCTGGACACATCTCAAGGTCTTGCAGATCAAGAAAAAAAGGACAAGAGAATCCTAAGAAGTCCTTGTTTGAAGAATCGAGAGAAGTTAAGTTTCTAGAAGCTAAAGCTAACTCAAAAAAAATATGCGTCGAAGTAAAGAAGAATAATGAAGAAAAAAAGGTAGTAGATGCATCCTCAATGGACGCACCTTCTACTTCTAGATAGTTGACCCTCATGGTTTTAGGGGGAGCTATTCTAGCTCTAAACCCCTGCGTGGCTAGTATACTCACCTCTGAGTATGCACCTATGGATTCATGCATGTGATCACAAATTAAGGTTGTAGGCATTCGCTCATTGCCTTTACTTCATTCAGAACAAAGTTTGAAATTATCTCTATAAACCGCTTTATGGAAATAAGCATTAAATGCAATTGATCTTTATATAAATTGGCAAAAGATCTTAAAATAACCTCACTTTGTATCTGAGATTGAAGCATTCAGAAAGAAGATAAGCATCAAGCATCAAAGCATTACAGCTTAAAGGATTAGTTGGTTTCTGAACAGATTAATTATTGGATCAGGACCCTAGCAGTCACGTCATTTCAGAATTGTCGTGAAACCCTACTTAACCAAGTTGCAAGTAAGTATGGCAACCCCTATTATATTCGACATTGCTTAAAGGAAGAGATTTGTCTTCAAGAAGAATCCATTCAAGTCCATACTAGATGATGTCGAACGAGAATTATCTAGGACTCCACTTGGAGTTGTATATGTAGAAGACATCCGCGCATATGTTTATTGCAAGAAGGAAATAGTTGGAGACAACAACATTGCATCTCTCATGGGTTCTATGATGAAACCAGACTATACATTCAAGGATGAATACATGCATCTCACTGATAACCTTATCTTTGAGTATTCCAATGTGCACGAGTTCTATGAGACAAAATGGGTGAATATATTACTGAGAAGGATACAAGATAATCTATACTGGATAGGTGAGGTTCCTGTTTGCATCACTACAGATCTAATTCATGAGATGACTGGACTTCCTAAGACTGGACTAGTTCTTCTAACTAGTAAAGATGTTAAGAAACAAGTTGAGAAAGCATTCTTATCTAGGAGTGATAGGTGCGGTATGACAGTTGATCCCATCAAGGAAGATGACATAAAGCTAGTCACCATGATACTAGGCTATTAATTTCAGCACACAAGCAGACTAAACAATGTATCTACAACTATTATCTTAGCAACAATAAAAGTGGTGAAAGATAATACTCAGTACAACCTATATGAGATATTGTGTGCTCAATTGATTGACAACATCCAAGATATTAAGCATGACAAGAGAAATATATTCAGGTTTGGCTTACTGATCATATATCTCTACTTCCACATAGTAGGTAAGGTTGAAAATCTTTACCTAGACAAAAGCAAACCCACTATGTCACAAATTTCACTAAAAGCCACATCAGAGAGTAGTGTGAAGGATTCTATGCACATGGACATCAAGACATTAAGGATCAAAATGTATAAGAGGTTCAGATTATCTGAGAAAATAGTTGAGAAGTATAAGGAGACCATATGCTTCATGGTGGAAACTAATTGCACTTGCATGGAGGCAGTTGAGCCTAGAACAAAATGGATTCACCCTCTTGATTATGAATTTGAAGATCACATTCTAGAAGGTTATGCACAAGTCCTCTTATCTACGCCCAAGGATCCAAATGAACCTAGATGGGGTACTTATAGAGAAAAGACAAATCAAGTTGATTATGTCTTATACAATGCTGAAAACAAAAGGAAGGCATCAAGGATTACCTCAAATATCTTAAAAGTTCATGGTGTTACACAAGAAGATCTTGACAGAGCTAGAGAAGCTAAGATAGCCAAAGAACTTGAGAAAACTCCTACAGAATTGAAAATGGAAAAGACTGATGATATTCCTATAAGGAAAAAGAAGAAATCAAATATAGATACATCTGCACCATCAACCACCATTGATCTGGAATCCTCTCCACCTTCTGTATGAATCAAGAAGTCTAGAGGAAGGAAGAAAGTGCCCACTAGTCATCCATCCTCAATAACTACAAGGAGCAAGGTAAAGAACACACAAGCTCCTCCTGAGGTAGGTTTCATACCTAGTCTTAATGTCTTAAGGAACAGAATTGTTAATGAAGGAAGACTAGAATCTCTCATGAATGTATATGACAAATATCAAGAGATAGACAAATCAAAGATTCATTCTATGATCATCTCTCACATGATTAAGTTTAAAAGGACAGTATTGGAACTCAAAACTATCATACCAGACAAGGTATGGAGCATACTTGATATTTTAAAGAGGCAAGCAATTGAACAGGATATGAGGATAAGAGAAGAAAAATTGGATAGTCTTCTCTCAGTGTGCTCGCATGATGAGAAAGTCATTATGTTGGATTTAGTAAAGCCGCACCTAAGAACTAAAACAATAATTCTCCATATCATGAACAAGGAGTATCATCTGGTTGGTGAAGAAACTCATAAATCATTTGAGTGGGCATTTCTGGATAGACATATGTATCCATCAATGGTGCCTATAGCTAAGGCAACTCCAGTTCCTCCTAAACAAGTTGCAGAATCAGTAATTTAGAATGCACCTAAGACAGATCCATAAGTGTCAGTGCCCTCAATTTCAATAACTTATAATACAACAAAAGATTCAGGGGATACTATAGTGATTGATAATATAAAGATATCCATGACAAATTCTGATAATGATATGGACAAAGTTGATAAAGCATTTGTAAGCACTGAAGAAATAGAGGAGGTATGCATTTATGACACATCTTTACAGCAATATGAAGTCCCCCCTAATGATTCAATTGATTTGAATAAAGAACAAGACAATCAAACTAATGCGATACCAGCTATGGAAATCCCCATAAAAAGTGAATGCATGGTTACTAGTCAGAAAATATATATTCACACCATCCATTCAACCATCAAACTCATTGTTGTCAATTTTAACTCATGATTCAGAAAGTCTAGATGCACTGGGAGATGAAGATTTAATAAAGATCATTGTGCTAGCCATGGAAAAAGCCAAAGAGAAACAAGTTATGAGAAACCCTCTCTTCTTGGAATCAGTAAACATTTTCAATGACCTAGTGCCTGTGGACAAGAAAGTTGCAAAACTTCAATCAGTTGATGATGTAGACAGCATCCTAACAAGCTTCAAAGAACATTTTACAATCTTAGTAGACTCAACCACAAGAATTGCAGAAGATGAGTATAACAAGGAAAGATTAAATGAACTAGTAAATAACTTTACCTTAGATCTAAACTCATTAAAGATTGGTCAATATATGTTGAAAGAATTGGCAGCAAACGGCTGAAAGGTTATAGCAAACTGCATGGACAGATGCAAACTCACCTATGAACACATAAAAAGGATAGAGGAAGCAAATATATTGGTTGAAAATGTTAGAAAATTAGTTGAAACATCCATGCAAGACATGAACATCTAAAACAATATCTATCAAGGTCAACTGGACAAGATAGAAAAAGCTAAAATGGAGATCAGTAAGGTAAGGATTAGGTAGACTCAACTGAGAAATGCACTTGTACCCTCCTTAGCAGTTCTGGATAAGAATATTAAAAATATTGATGCAACCATTGCTACCTATGATCAAGGATGAAGCATGGATTTTACAAATATGGAAAAGATTACATATTCCTTATGTGCCCATCTACAAACAATTGATGCACTAAAGTCATTCTGGCACCAAGAGATGAAGAATCTTTAGATTGTATATCTAGATGTATACATGGAGTGAGTATCTAGAAACTTACAAGTTTTTTGACACCTTTGTCATTAATTTCAAAGGGGGAGTAATTTATATAATGAATAAAGTATATATGAGGAGTAGTGTATGTATATGTTAAAAAGAAGAGAATATACAGTTTTTGGGTGTTAATCAATTTTGAGTAACTTGGCCACATTCCTTTGTTGCCATCAATGACAAAGGAGGAGATTGTTGGCAAGTTGACTCTGAGGGAGTATATGGCTTATTTTTTGTTTTCATTATGGCAACAAAGTCATATGAATTTTTGACAGTAAACTATGAAGTGGAAATTGACTAAGTGTAGAAGATAGAACAAAACAGTGACTTGCAATTGATCAGAGCATCAATGCACATGCATATGACCACATCAGGATATGTGCATTTAGAATTAAGCTCTATGGTGTTTTTTTATTCTTACCCAATACACGCATGATAAAGAATGGTAGTATGGACAAGTTACAAAAAGAACAAGTACACTAGTAGTTCATAATACAGAGTATGAAGTCGACTTCATGATTTTGATTAGTGTTTAATATTTTGTTATGTAAAGGCTCAACACCTATTGTAATAATTTTTTAAACATTTATTAAAAAACTTTGTAAACACGCTTAAGCCAATTTGTTTGGAAGCGTTGTGAATGTTGTTTTTGGGCCGACTAAGGTCTTGTATATAGTCGCATCTATTTAGGCATAAACATATATATGCAATGTAAAGATATATTGGAAGTGTTGAAGAAATAGTCAGAGAAGATATATAGAAGAGCAGTATGAAGATATCAATATGAGATAAATCCCTTAAAGAAGACAAGAGCATAAGCACATAAATGGAACTGATCAGACATTTGTGTCACATACAGCAGTTCACTTTTGGATATAGTGCATATCTATTCTCAGGAGGTTGTAGCTTTCTTTCTCATTGAGCAGTAAACTCTTGGATA
Organism: Thuja plicata; assembly: GCA_018584345.1. NCBI lineage: Eukaryota > Viridiplantae > Streptophyta > Pinopsida > Cupressales > Cupressaceae > Thuja > Thuja plicata. The sequence goes on along the minus strand of MU223921.1, from coordinate 966,302 downwards.
GTGAGTCCTCACCCCTAATAGGGTTTTTTGTAAAAGACTCCTAACAGGGTCAGACCCTTAACCAGGTCATTATACTTGCATTGTAAAGACTTCTCCTAACTAGGCAAAGGAACTTTAACAGGTTCATTATACTAGTGCAATATTTGTGGGTACTAATTCCCACCAGGGTTTTCCTCTAATTAAGGTTTCCCTGTAACCATATTATGTGTTATGTGATCTTGTGTTAAGATTCAAGTGATATCTTAGTGATTTATGTTTAAAGTAGAAAAAAGGAATAATTAGCTAAACACTGATTCACCCCCCCTCTCAGTGTTTCCAACACTTCTCTCTTTCCTCTTCAAGCTTGTTCAAATATATGATCCTCTTTTCTAAACCATTTTTATATATGTCATCTTCTACTGTTGTCCTTAATTTGCAAGTTTCCAATTCTAATGGCAACAGTAGACTGGCTTCAATCCCATAGTCAAGTTTGAAAGGAGAAATGCCAATGGCTCTTTTGGGAGTCACCCTATCTTTCCTAGAGGGATTAATAGATTTTCTTATGCCAAGTTCTTTGGTTATCTGCCATGACTTTCTTCATAATGTTTACCAGGTTCTTGTTGCTGGATTCAGCCTAACCATACATAACAAAATTTAGTAATTTCCCAAGAAGAGAAATATGTCACATTATCCATTACCAGGTTGATAGGTACCCTGGACCTTACTAGGATTTTTTCTTTAATGAACTCACATACTACTTCAGATGTAGTCCTCTTGGTCACTTTCACCTCCACCAATCTTGTGAAGTAGTCTGTTGCTATGATTATTTAGGTATGGCCCACACTAGATGTGGGATTTATAGGACCAATAAAATCTAGGACCCATTGTTGGAAAGGACCTTTGATTATCACTAGTATAAGGGGAAGTGTTGTTAGCTGTGGCTTTCCAATAAACATTTTTCACTTCTCACATCTTTCCACCCAATGATATGCATCTCTGAAAATTCCCAGCCAATAGTAGTACTATCTCAATATATTGAACACGATGACTGATGAGTAAAAGTGTCCCCCGCAAGCTTCATCATGAAAAACTTTTAACAACTTCTCTTGTTGTTTCTTGTCAACACACCAGAGGAAAGTCCCATTTCTAGATCTCTTATATAATCTACCCTCCCAAATAACATATTTAGGAGCTTTTAACTTTAAATCTCTCCATTGTTTCGAAGTCAATCCTTCTGGACATTCACCATACGTCAAGAAATACATAATATTTTCAAACCAAGGGTCTTGCATACTTACTACTAAAACCAATTGTATCATTTTAGGATCTTCGTCCACTTGATTTTCCACCATTGCTTTGCACAGTGCATTTCCTCTCACAAACTTGGTGGGTTTGATTTTTATGTCGTATTCCTGAGTCTTAGCCACCCATGCTCCTCTATTATTGCATCCCACATCCTTTTGAGCCAATATACTCTTTACTGCAATGTTAGACACATGTACAAGGGAGTGAGAGTGTAAAATATAGAATCTCAAATTATTCAAAGCCTTTACTATTGCGTAAGCATGTTTTTCATTCTGAGAGTATTTCAAATCATGATTTTTAAATGGTGTTCTCATAAAAGAAATAGGAGCTTGAAATCCTTCCTTGTTCTCCTACATGAGGATGGTTGATAGAGTATGTTTAGAGGAATAACAATAGATTATGAAATACTTCTTGTAATCTGGGTGACATAAAACTAGGGCATTAGCTATGGCACTCTTAATTCTTTTGAAAGCTTTCTTTCCAGGGTCATTCCACTTAAAATTTAAATTTCATTTCATCATGTCCACTATGCATTTGGTAATTTTTGAAAAATCAAGGATGAACCTCCTGAGAAAGTTTACCTGACCAAAAAATGATTTCACTTCCATATTTTCATGGGTAAGGTTAGTTTTTGAATTGCTCTAACCCTTTCTGGATCAATTCTTATGCCTTCTTGAGAAACAATGTGACCTATTAATTTCCCTTCAGTTACACAAAAAATTGATTTCTTGGGGTTTAATGAAATCTCATCTTCTCTACACCTTTGCAACACTCTCCTTAAATCATTTATATGGTCTTTTCCTTTTCTAGAAAATATAGTAAGATCATCTAGATACATACCAATTATTTTTTCTTCATATCACTAAAATAAAGATCCATACCTCTCCAGAAGGCAACACTGGTGTTGATTAACACAAATGGCATTCTGTGATATGTGAAAGTGCCCTGTGGGGTAGTGAAAGTTATCTTGTGTTGGTTAGCTTTCTCTACTTCTATCTGATTGTACCCTGAGAAACTGCCTCACATAGACATCATTTCAGCTCCAACCACAGTCTACAATAGGTGGTCCATGTTGGGAAAAGCATAATTATCCTTCAAAGAGGACTGATTAAGAATTCTAAAATCCACGTAGATTCTTAACTCTCTATTTTTCTTTCTCACAGGCACTATGTTTGCTACCCAAGTTGAATGATGAATAGGGTATATAATCTTCGCCTTCAAAATTTTATCAACCTCCCTTAAAATTGCATCTGCAACTTTGGGATTGTAATTCCTTTGTTTATGCCTGAATGGGGCAGCCTTAGGTTTTAAAGGAATTTGATGTTTGAATTTACCATCCATGAAGCTTTTTAAATATTCATAACTCCATGCAAAGACATCTGGTATTCTAGGAAGAGTTTCCTGGCTTCTTCCCTTTCTTCTTCAGTACAACATTTCCCAATGTTGATCATCTTGGGATCTTTCTCACTTCAAATATTAATTCCTTCATACTCACTGGTGGTAGGGCCCCTCTCAATCCTCTTCTTTTTAATGAAAGTATCATGCCTATTAAAAATATTTTCAAGTGTAACCAAATGAGGCAGGATAATATTACCTTGAAATTGTATGATACCCGACTTATCTCTCTCCTGATCATTCCAACCATCTCCCTTATGAATACCAGGTGAATCCTTATGAAAGTCCCCATCGCTCTCTAAAAAGAGGAGGAGATTCTGGTCATCTTCAAACACCCGTCAATCTTCCACGTCATCAAGTATAGATGGTCTATACATCACTTCTATTTGATACCTCTTACCTTTAAAATCTGGATGAGGAAGGAGAAATGAGGCTGATACTCCTAAGGAGTCCACTTTAGAGTTCAACTCTCTTGACATAGATTCAATGAAGAATGTGTCTAAGGCTTCAATTTTGTCCCATACTCTTTTCATGTAGTTTTTTAATCTATGATTCTTCACAGAGTATTGGTTTTTAACTTGGCGCACAATTAACTCAGCATCACCTTGAGCTCTTAATATTTTCACACCTATCTCTTTTGCAGCAATAATTCTGAGAAGAAGGGCCTTGTATTCCTCTGTGTTGTTGGTGTTTCCGAACTCCAATTTGTAAACCATGGTCTCACATTCTTTGTCTGGTGATATAAAGACTATGCCTACACCAGATCCTGACGATGCATAGCTACAATTGAACTCCAGAGTCCAAATTTTTGGTGAAATTTCTTTAGTGGTAGAGTGATCTTTCTTTTCTCTAGGCTCAGCTTATTCTTCATGACTATCTATTAATAACATGTAGTTACCAAACTCCATTTCTTGGTACAGAATTTGGGCTTTAGGATCATCAGATTTTAACACTATGAACTTTTCTTTCTCTTTAGGAACCAATTTAATCTTTTTGTTACCCACCAAGATCAGAACTTGAGACTAGTCTAGCTTTATTTTGCCTCCTATATTTCTACAAAAACTCCTTCTTAACAACAAACCATAACTAGCAGGTATATCAGCAACCAATATAGTTAATAACATTCACTTCTCGGGGTGTGTTGCTAGAGCCACTTAAGCATCTTTGATTTTCCCAATCAAGGTGACCTCTTTCGTGTCCATAGAATAGCATCTACCATGGGCTTTGGTGAGGGTCAGACCTAAAGCCTTGGCTATAGTTGATGGAATCACATTTTCCGAGGCACCAGAATCCATTATACAATTACTCAGCTGGAAACCATTTATAAATAATGACACATAGAAAGGGTCAGACTTTCACCCAGGGGAAGTAGCCAAAACCAATGACTCTCCTTATTAAAATAGACCCACCAAAACAGACTCTTCTTCTAATGAAGCTGTAAAATTTTGATTTAAAGCTTGGGTCTCTCCTTTACAAAAATTGACTAATTTTTGCAATTCTACATATTAGACTTGAGATAATCTATGGGAGAAATCTGAATTCTAGAATCTTTGCAGAATTGAATAATATCAAAAGAGTTTTGTTCCTTACCAGGTTGCAACGTTTTCACTCCTTGTTTGGTATCTTTAGAGTAGGAAGTATACACTTTGTTACCTTTTTACAGAGGTGTGGAAACAGGGAATTTATCTTTTTGAGTCTGGGTTAACACTAAATAAGATGTCCCATCTATGGTAGCATAACATGCCACATCTCATTCATAGTCTGATACTTACTCAAAAATAAATTTTTAGAGTCTCCATGTGAGCACGAATCTAATTCAGCTCTAGATACTCCAACATTCCACTCATCTATTTAATGTATCTCCCAGGCACAAGCTACGTTGGGGAAGATTTCTCCATCATGATCTGTGGTTAGGTGAAAAACACACATGTTTCCTCTTTTGGGAGGAGCTTCTATGGCTAGCCTTTCTGGAGGAGCAGTCAGTTGTAACGTCTTCCCATTAGTATTCCTTAGTTCACTATTTCTTCTAGATTGATCTTGAAAATTCCACTGATAAGGATTGTTAAATCTAGGAAGTTGTCTTTTGAAAGTAATAAACTCATTAGACAATTTCTGGATCATCTTGTCTGATGATGTGGTGTTTCTAGTGCTAACTTGAGTTTGTATTTCATGTTTCCATTATCCCACCGAGATCATGTGATCTTCTAATTCTACCACATTCATTTGGGAAAGTTCCAAAGTAGCTAGGTTTGTCCTACTCAAATCATAACTGATGTCAAGATGCATACCACTTATAAAGAAAGTTTTCAAATTACCCGTAGTAGTCTGATTAGCTGCTAGGATACGTTTAACTAGCTTGTTAAATTTAGCAACAAAATCTCTCATGCTTATTGAAGGCTCTTTTTTATTGAATTCAGTTGTGTTAAAAGGGTGTCTCATCTTCAATAGTTTTGAATCTTCTTTAAAAAGCCATTCTCATGGAAGCCCAATTTGTAATAGAAGAGATTGGAAAATGATAAAACCAATCTGCTTCACCCTTCACAAGTCTCTCAACAAATAATTTGACAGCCACATCTTCTTCTTGTACTGCTAACATATTGATGGCTTCAAAGAAAGTAGCAATATGTTGATTTGTAGATACTGTCCCATCTCTGAAGAATTTGGGAAAATTCTTCCTTAACCCTGAGGGAAGTGGGTTATATGCTACTAACTATAAGGGACCAATTGCGGCCACCCAAGGAAGTACCATAACCGCCTGAGGTAGATAAGGTGTTAGGTTTACAATAGGAGGAGAAACTACTCTATGCAAGGTTAAGACTTGACAAGTGGTCGACAAAAGGGATGATTTTTTAGGAGGGGAAGGAGGTCTACTTTTTCTCTTTGTATTTCTTTCCCTCTGACGAGGTACTTCAAGAAGGGAAAAGTTAATTTCTGCAAGTCTCTCAAAGACTGCATCTCTACCACCTTCTTTCCTTATACTTCTAAGAAACCTTTTAGGCTCCATGATTTCCACTAATTTGGAAATATAGCCTCATGATCAGCTTGGCATTGAGCTCTTTTTAAGTTCCTCCCTTGAATGGCTTGTTTGAGTGCTTCTTCCTTCAATTCTTCTTGTTCAAGCACTTGACTAGCATTTCTATAATGCTCAGTATTTCTTCTATGTCTCCAGACAAAAGTATTTAGTGAGGAGATGAGATCATCTTGATCATCTTGGAATCCAAGGTTTGGATGAAGTACAAGAATAAAATTTTCATGAGGAAGCACCATCATTCCTCATTATACTACTTCTGGTCTAGCGATTGTTCGTCTTCCCAGCAGAGTCACAAAAAATCTATTGGTAAATAGATTGTTCTTCTTCACTTTAACTCTAAAATACCCAAATATTAAATAAACAATTGAATACAATGGTTGGGAAAGGTAAATGAATAACTAATTTCCCTCTAAATTTGAAGGTATAGCTCCCTTAAATGAATGATCATCAATGAATATTAATATTTCCTAATCTAACGAGGGTATGTTCTTAACCTGAGAATAGAAGAGCTAAACCAAGATAGACCTAGACAGGAACTAGCTCAGGAAAATTAAATTCAACTAAATCTAGCCAGTCTTGAGATCTCAGTAATCATACAAGCTCTAAAAATTGGTAATGAAATGATAGATAATGATCATGCGGGATGCAGGAATGAGAGATTACTGGTTAAAACAATAATGAAGCAATCTATCTAATAGGAATGTTTCTCAAACTTTGAATAACCCTAAAACTTCCCCTCAATTAGCTGTATCAAATCATAATACATAACCTTGGTTCAATCATAAACTATAAATCCAATTTCAGTGAAACATTCAAATTAATAGAAAGATAAATGCAATGCAGTGGAATAGTTAATACAATGTTAATCAGACGTACACAAATTTGACTCAGCAAAATGTCATTCTTCACACCAAAATTTAGCCGACCCTTGTATTGATTTTTAAGAGAGTACATATAGATCACAGAGTTGGACCATTACAAAAAATAGGGAAACCAAAATGGTTCAACTTCCCTAACAAGAATGGTAAACAACTATTTATCCATTAGGAGCTCTGTCAAAATTAATAAAAGAGGGAATATTATGTTTACATTTTCTTCTCCTTATCTATTTTCATCCTAGAGGTAGTGATAGTTGTGATGACTGAAATTAGCTCTTCATGTCTATTGACATGGACATTGGTATACCTGATGAGCCACCTAGAGTGATCTTTGGAGAAGCTCTTTATTGCATCTACCTAGTCCTTCAACTCCTCCATAGCTTTGTAGATGCACCCACTCAACTGTTGGATTTCTGGAACCTTATCCAAGTGAGAAGAGGACTGCTCTACTAACTTATCCACATAGTTGGAGAAGGATTTCTGCATAATGATTAATCTAATCATCTCTTTTCCTTGATAGATTCTCTATGAGTCTATGTGGAGACCTTGAAGGAGTTTAAAATCTTTTCTCTATTCTTCTTTGATTTTAACATCTGTTTGTTGCAATCCCCCTTTGGCTTGAATGATCATCTCAGTCTTAAACTCCAGACTTTGAAGCCACTCAATTAGAGGCTCATCTCCTTTATGTAGGATCCCTACCTTTAGTGCATCTGTAGTCTTCATTTTCACTGCTACATGCACAGAGACCATGCACTCTTGACACTTTACTCTGTCTGATGTGAGAGTCTACAAATTCTTTTCAATGTAGCTCCTTTCTTTCTCCAACTTCAGTAAAGTGTTACCTAGCTGCTCAACAACTACCAGCCCTTCAGATTTGAGCCTCTTGATGCATCATTTACCAATTTTCAAAAAATTTCTGTCTTCCTACAACTTAGCTATGATAGCTTCATTATCTACAGTGTTGGGGTCAAAAGTTGTTTGATCCCTCAGAATGCTGGCAACCAGAGTAACTAACTGTCTGATAAAGTTAGTTAGTTTAGTGACCTCCACTTTAAGCTGGACTTTAGCAGCTTGATCTTCTTGAGCTCTTCTTTGATTAAAATGTTAGTGGATTTACACCAATCCACCTTAGTATATCTGCGAGCCACTCCCATGTCAAATGATTGCTACTCAAAATTAGAGGTGGTCAAATCTTCAATTCTACCTTCTTTGGTGGACTTCGGTACCTTCATGGTGATGTTCCCTATTTCTAGATCTTGATATAGTGTAGACAAAGTCTTTTCTTTATTTTCTTTTCTTATGGTAGTACTAGACTGTAGGGCTCATGAGAGAGTGTCCTTGTTTGGAGCTCCCTCTTCTATCCTCTTCCTCTTGTGCTCTAGAGTGTTCTCTGTCCATGACTCTGCGCTAGTGACTTTGGTGGTAGAGACCAAATCATCTATGAATGGATTTCTGATGACTAGAGGAGTAGGTTTAGGCCTAGAAGAAAATGGATTTACTGAAGTAGGGGAGGATGAAACCAATTTAACAACTTCAGAAACTTTCTATTTCTTCGCAGCCTCTTCATCTGATTCTACGGCCGTTGTGCTGAAACTATCCTTGCCCTATTCCACTATGATAGGAGATCCTCCCCTTGGAGTATCTTGGGTTCAGGTATCACTTTGAATGCCCACGGTACTAACTTGGGCTGGTTTCTCTATTTTTTTATTCTTAATAGACTCAGTTGTAGACTTGACTTGTTTTGTAGAGACTGCTTCTTCCATGGATCCAATGATAGGGAATGAGACACCTCCACATGTCTTCTTCAATAGAATCATCTTTTCAGGAGGCTCATCTCCTCCACCTGGTGGTTGAGCTGACTCCTTGGCTATAGTTGGGATAGTTTCCAAAGATGATGCAGGGCTAATCCCAGTCTCTTTGTTGGAGTTTGTCAAGATGAAGGCCTCCTTTCTGACCTTTTTCTCCTTCCCACCCTCCATTAAACCCATTTCTCTATTCTTTTGTAAATCCCACCCATCAAGGTCTCCAAGTCATCTATACCTTGACCTAGCATGGGTTCAGATCTTAGTAGAAGAGGCTTGATCTTCTCTACGTATGTATCATCGTACATATGCTAGCCGTCATCTTCTAGCCCTTCAAATGCAATGTTAACTTTAAATTTTTTATTTGTTCAATAGTTAACCTTGTGTAGAACCTTTCTATGCTCTCTAAGTCATCCTTGTAGTTGGCCCAATAATCTTCAATATCATCAATGTGATGGATAGTGCGATCCATTTGCAGATAATCTTGAGCATATTTCACAAGATCATACTGCGGCCTCAGGACATCATAGGTTTCTAAATGAAACCTCTTTGAGAATTTTTTTTAGAACATTCTTTTCATTAGACTGGGACGCACAACTATAGGCCCCAATGGTCATGGGTAAATCATATCCTTTCTTCCGAGAACCTACATAGATCAAGTTCACCTGGACCACTTGCCTCATCACTTGAACCAGCACGATCATGTCATCTGAATATCTGGGAAGCTTCATAGGGAAATCATCAAATGATGCAAGATGAAAGTATGAGAAATTTTCAAACTGGATAAAATAAGCTCTGAAGTGGCCGATGAATGCCATAGCTTCTGGAGAAAATCTCCTTTTTGGCCAACCTTGTAACTCCTTGCACAATCTCATTGTAAATGCATCATTGACTTTGAGATATTCAATATAACTATTATACAATTGCAGACAGGGAACGAACTCATAGGTTTTGACATCTTCCCAAAATTCTTCTAATCTAGGAAGTCCTGGCCAAAGTTGAATAGTAGCCAAAATATATAATAGGACCAAGGACATATAGAACTCATTTTTATGTTTAGCTATATTTAGGGCATTGGAGAGATTTTTTCTTACCATGAGGGCCCAATAAATAAAATGGTGTTGAGAGCAAATCACCTAGACTAGGAAAAAATGATGCTCAACAAAATTTAGTGCATCTCTCTCACCTCTGATCCTGTGAAGTAATACCTAGATATCTACAATCTCTAGCTTCAGGTTTTTACCATATAGATTTTTGGGAAACTTGCCCTTGGCACTCTTCGACTCTTGGAACCATGTCTTCATTATCTCCTTCCACACGGAATTCTTTGGTCCATATTTAGTAACCACCCAACTATAGGTCATCTCCAAGTATTCGGCTTGCTCTAGAATACAAAGGGAGTTCTAGATGGAGTCACGGTCAATAATTAGCAGTACTATATCATCGGGCAAGAGAATTTTCTTAGTGTCTCAGTTATAGTGAGCTATATATTCTCTAACAAGCTCAGGAGCTTGAATTTCCATAGGGAAGATGATGGATTTGAATATCCCACTCTCCTTTAGCTTTTCAGTAATGGAGTTCATTGGATCCGCCTTCAATCTATTCTGGAAGCTCTGCATATCAAATAACTTCAAAGAAGTGTCCGTGATGTTCTACCAATCAAAAGTGATGCCTTTCATTTCGTTGAACCCTATAAATATATTAGCCATGATTTGATTGATTTGAAATGGGAACTAGGGATGTATCTTAGAAACATGAAGGTAAAGAACAACTATTTCCAAGAGCTTTTAATTTTGGTAATTTTTCAAATAGATGGTAGTTCCTGTTTGTCTCACTTCATTGAATTTATAAATTTTTGAATTCTTATAGTTAATGACCGACTTCCCACACCACATGAATGAAGAGACTTAATCATTTATGAAAAAGTCCATTATGAAGCAAAATGACTTTATTTGAATTAATTACTTTTCCTCTACGGGCCATTAAGAAACATCTTTTCACTTTAGATAATTATAACAGTAACTTTTTGGAGGTAGTGGATAATTGCTTTCCCGCTTCTCTTTGGGTGGAGAAATTCTTTTGGGGTGCTCCTTTCTCAAAAATTTGCGAAGGAGGAATCTTAGCCCATTGCAATGCTAAAATGACATGTGCTGATCTTATTTGCTTTTGTTATACCTTAAAACCCCTCATAAGTCAATTTTTTTTATGGATCTTGCATATAAAGATCTAGCGGAAAATGCATCTCAATGGTCAAAACCCGCCTATTTGGAGTAGCGGAGAAGCCATTTTCCACTTTTCTGCCATTGAGATTTCCTTCTTAGATTCTTCATCATTTAATCATTCCTCTAACCCAATGGGATTTGCATTGAATCTAGTTGCCTTTCTAAACTTCAATTATCTATTGCCAACTTCAACTGACCGCTGAAACTTTTGGAATAACCCACTGCACAAAATGCACTTTGAAGGTGATTTTTTGCCAAGGAGAACCCCGAAATGAATTTTCTGCCAATGCTACAAAATGAGGTGTCAATGCCAAAGACTTCAAATGTAAATAGAACCAATGTTAGAAACCTCTGAAACATGACCTTTACCGAATTTGGGAACTTAACCTACCCAATGTAACATGATCTCAAATACAAATTTCCTCTGACTTACAAAAGAGAAGTCAATCTGGGGAAATCTGATAAAGGCCTCCTTGCCTAAGGGGTAAACTATACTTAGAATCAATACTTTCATGAAGATATCAAGACCAGTGCTACACACTAAGTTCCATTTCTATCTAAAGGTTTGTAGGACAAAAATGGGGCAGCAATTTCATAGGTGGGTTACCAAGGACAAGCACTAGAATGGATAGTGTTTTTGTAGTTGCTGACAGGTTCAATAAAATGAGCCATTTAATTCCATACAAAACAAGACATGATTCAAGTTACTGTTGCCCAAATTTCCCATTCTGTACAATTGACCTGGTTTGCCCTGTCTTGCTTTCTCTATCTTGTTTTCCAGGCTTCATGTCCTCACCAAAACCCTAAGAGCCCTAGGTCTTCATGTTTAAGCGAAGTAATAAACCCTAGGCCATGGCTCTTATATTTAATCATTACTTTTTTTTAAGTCACTTAGAGCATGTTCTTTTTCCTTGTCGCTTCATCGCGTGACCCTGGGCGAATATTCCTTTTCTTCTCCCGACTCTTCATTTCCTCTGTGTCGCGTAGTCTCTTAATACTTTGGAATATTCCCCTAATGTCTTCCGACTTGGCTACCTCTCTTCAGTCGCATGATCGCCAGATCCACATTATAAGCTTTGAAATGAACGGGACCCACTGCAGTCGGGTGATCACGAGAAGAATTCAACAGTCAAAGAAAAGTCTTCCGACTTCGCGATCTACTTCATGTCGCATGATCGCTTGATCCAGCCGTGACAAAAAGTTAAGCTTTTTCCTCAGTCGTGTGGTCTCGTGATAAAATGGTAGTTAAGAGATAACACTCCCGACCCCGCGACTAGCTGTTTGATGTTAGTAAATTTACTCAGTCGCCTTGTTGCTAGAACAGCACGATGACTCAGCTTCCCCAGTGTGCAACGGATTAACCAATGGCTGTGTGACATGTGTCATATGGTGGATGGATGCTGATGTTGGTTGGGTAATCGCCAGATGAAGGAAATTGATCACGCAACTTCAAGACTAAGTATTCTTTTCCCTTCAGTCGTAGGATTGCTGGATAATTTAAGGGTATGCTCAGTTTTCAAGCGATTAAATGCCAGCCGTCCGATGCAAAGATCAGAAGATCCAATGGCAGACGCGTGGTCGGGTGATCAAAGTGCCCTACATGAAAAGTACTCCCAAATCAGCGCCAAGGGGTTGTCATGATGTCACCAGAAGGTTAAGGGACACGTGTGGCGCTGTTTGAAAAGTCAAAAGGCTCAGACATAGGTTCTCCTGACTTGGCGACTAGCCTTTGTCGCGTGGTCTCAAGACGGAGAGATAGCATCTGGCAATCAGGCGACAAGCCGTGACGGTTAAAGGTAACAGTTAGGCACTGGGTCGCGGGAAGAATGATGAGTTAAGGAAAATGCCTCGTGACTTTGAGACTTCTCAGTCACCTTGTCGCCAGTTTTGGGCTCGGGTTAAGAAGAAGTTAAAAAGTGTTTTGTCGCCAGGTCGTGATATTTAACCAGGGTTAAGGTCTGATGCTCGCGACAAAGAGACCAACGGTTAGTCGCATGGTCGTGGGACTTTGAATTTGAATATTTGGCGGCAGATTTGGCACTGTGAACGCTCAGCAGCCATGGTTCCTCTGTGCTCGTGTTCTAGAATTGATCAGGGAGTTTTCAATTGTAGAAGGTCATATACAGAGAGTCTGTTGATCCCAGATTTAGATTTGTTCGACGTCGGTGGAGAAATAGAAGATTCAGAGCGTGGAAAAAGATGCAGAGCCCAATCATGAAGTTATTGCTCTCCAGGTGCAGTTGGCAGAAGGACATGGTCATGATCGATGGCTCATTGATGAGAGTTTGAGTGGCGGCTGTCAAGGGTCACTTCTCATCCTGGGAGGTCATGATCAGTTGGTGAGCATTCATGACAGAGACTTAGTTGCAGAATATAACTGATGGACCTGAGTTGCGTGTCTACAGGCATGATCCAGTACAGGGATGGGCGCAAGTTAGAAATCTAATCTGATCGATTTACCTTGGTGCACATTTATGGCCAGATTAGATTTTTGTC